>JADLZL010004525.1:0-76009 GCA_015844335.1 Chrysopogon serrulatus | reverse complement strand
TCAGAGTTTCCAAGGTGCAGCAGGAACAAATCCGACTTCTGAACTAGTTAGAAATATGAAGGCACGCCGTCTAGGCGGCCTCCCGGCATATCCACGTAGTCTTTATTTCCGTGTCCATAGGATGAATGCACATCGACCTTCGTGTTTTTGTAGCCGTTGGATGAATGCAGATGAATCATTTGTCCTCGTGCTGTCCTACAAGCTTCCTGGGCCTTCGTACGCTTGCACACATGAACGTGTGAGCTTGTCATCATTTACTCCACTTCATTTAATACATGTTCTGTACACTCATGTCTGCAAGTTGCTCATGCACGTGGTGCATCAATGCAGCACCACCACCGGTCACTTGTCCATGCAACATTTATTTGCTCTCCTTCCTACATTTATTTGCTTTGCATTGGTGCTCTCTTTATCCCAAAATAAGCTCTGTTCTTTAGGGGGTTTTGTCTCCCAAGATTTTTCACATAAATTAGTTAAAAAAATCTAAAGTATGAGATTTTGTACCTCAAGATTTTTCACATAAATTAGTTAAAAAATTAAATTTATAGATCTTTCCAGTTATAACAATTATATGCTATAAATATTAATATTTTTAAATATATTTAGTTAGAGCCTCCGTACATATCCATGTAGTCTTTATTTCCATGTCCGTAGGATAAATGCAGATCAATCTTCACATTTTCATAGCCATTGCGTGAATGCAAATGAATCATTTGTCCTCGTCCTGTCCTACTAGCTTCCAGGGGCCTTTGTATGCTTGCATACATGAACCTAAAAGCTGACATAACAAATCGTGTGAGCTTGTCTTCATTTAATCCACTTCATTTGATGCATGCTCTGTACACCCATGTCTCCGAAGTTGCTCATGCATGTGGTGCATAAATGGAGCACCACCACCGGTCACTTGTCCATGCAATATTTATTTACTCTCCTTCGTCCTCTGTCAGTCCCGAAACACATTTATTTGCTACTATTGGTGCTCCCTCTCTCCTAAAATAAATGTCCTTTAGGGTTTCTTGCCCAAGAGTTTTCACATAAATTAGTTAAATAAAACTAAATGTAGAGATCTTCCCATTTATAATAATTACATATTATAAATATTAATATTTTTAAAATATATTTAGTCGAGTTGTTTATCGGAAAATGAAAATGATACTTGTCTTAGGATAGAGAAACTAGCTTTGCGTAGTTAATAAGATGAGACTTGATACATGTAGACAGTACCGTACTCTTTACCATGTACCAAAGATCACATATTTAATAAGATGAGACTTTTTTTTTTTGAAACCAATGAGATGAGACTTGATAGGCATAGACCATTTACCACGTCCCAGCTTCAGCGTCCAGTTAATAGCTTCAGCGTAGTTAATAAGATGAGTATGGCTAGATGTAGATGATGGTGTTTACCACGTGTGAGTTTCTTATTTGTTCTGAGCTCTCTCTCTCTCTCTCTCTCTTTCTCTCTCCTTGTTGAATGCATGGTACTATGGTAGAGGCTGATTGGTCCAGCGACTAATACATGCACCTTTGATGTGCCAGCACGTAGCAGAAATTTGTCCTTGTTCATTCATGGTGTGAATGTGTGATGAATCCCGATGTGGTGAAATTTCGCAATTAAAGCTCTTTGTCATGTTCCAGTGCTTGCATTTATTTTTTGCTTTGTCCTCCGTGTTTTTTGGTCATGTTGAGTTGCCTGTGTGCACCGTACATGTGCCTTCCTATTTAAGGTCTCCTTCGCCACCGTTCGTCACCACCTGTTCCAGCTACATCACCATTGGCCATACTGCAGCACTAGCCTATTCCCAGCGTATTGAGAGACTACAAAAGTCCTTGCTGGCTAGCGTTTGATCACTAATAGTTTGCAGTGCGTGATTGATTGTTTTATATGGAAATGATGTGTCTTTGGGCTTCCATATAATCAATCAATATGTGTCGATTTTCGTTTGGAATATATCTTTTAAATCCTGTTTTTGGCCTTCCATGTGTGTAGTAGAGGATAGATGTGATGAGAGATGTTTTTCCTTTAGAGGTAGCTTTTCGGATAGAAATAAAAAAGTAGTGTTAAATTTAAATATTTATTTCTTTGGTCCTGCTGTGGCCTTCTAGGTACAGGTATAGGAATGGCCTATGGAACAGGTGTCTTCTACTAGCCGGTCTAGAAAGAGGCGGCGCGGGCAAGGGAGCCGTGAGACGCAAAGAATGAAAGCAGGCGATGCGATGGCAGCGGCAGCGACGCTAGCAGGGCAGCGGCCACGGGGCCAGCCGGGCGTACGAGGGACCACGATGGCACGCAATGAGCAGCAGCGAGGTGCGAGGTGCAGGCGCCGCGAGCAGACAGCCAGCGAGCAGCCAAGTCGCTACGGGCGACGGCCAGCCGTAGTGGCCTCGGTTGGCCAAGACGACGCCAAGAAAGCACGACCACATGCGCCGCACATGGTGGCTGCACGTGGTGATCGCGTCCACATCGACAAACAACCCGAAAACGTGTTGTGCACGAATTTTGAAGCATACTTAAGAGCTAAAATAACATGACTGAAACTAAACCAACTTGACCAGACTACGTAAGGCACTTTAGACTACCAACCTGAGCCAAAACACGACATCTTTACTTAACCACATTTGTCGAAATTATTTGCCAACTTAGCATTGTCGAGCTATTTCCGGACATGGAAAAATTCCAGTCTTGGGTAGAATTTTAATTCAAATTGCATTTCTGAACTTTTGGAAAAACTAGCTAGCAAAATTAATTTTCGAGACACAAGTTGCATTGTAATCTACAATGTTTGCACTACACACTTTAGTTAGGAGTCACATACTTGTTCTATACTATTTTTGCTCAATAAAAATTGATTTTAACCTTTACATGATAATAAAAGCCATTGAAGCCAACCTTCCTTTAATATTTTTATTGATCTTTTTAGGTTACTAGAAATTGTTCTCACACTTAACCACATGCATTAATACATAAACACGATGCTCATGATATGATTTAGCAAGTTGTTAAGCGCATAACACCAAGGGTGTTACAATCTACTCCCTTAAAAAGAATCTCGTCCCTAAGATTCGGAGTAGGTAAACAAAGATGCGAAAACGCGATTGCATTTCGTAGACCTGCAATTATATAGAGATTACATGACCAAAGAAACTTCGACATATTTACTCGCTTAATCCAAAGAAAGCGATTACATGACCAAAGAAACTTCGACATATTTACTCGCTTAATCCAAAGAAAGGGCTAAACGAGGACAAAGGGAGGAACAACAAAATAATGATAATCCGAACATGGCGTATGCCCAATGTATCTAGAAACAAGTGAATGGAAAGTCAATCATCGGAAACTCTAAGGCTAGACTCAACCTCTAGGGACGAAAAAATCAGATCCTCTCGCTTTATCGGCGTACTCGGTGATCTCCGACGATCCGATTCCCCAGGCTAGGCTTGACTCGCAAAGATCGGACCGCAAATCCTTTCCCTCTAGCTAGCTTCTCCCCGGATCTAGCCATGCTTCATCGGAGAGGAGGGATTTGCTCAATGATTTTTTTTTTGCGCCGAGGATTTGGGGAGTTGGGTGGCGAAGGGAGGGACTCGGGTCACGCTTTATAGCTCAAATGAGGAGGGGCAAGTGGTTGCGTTATGCGGCGCACCAAGGACGATGAGGTTGAGTGCGAGAGGAACGATGGCGGGTCATGGGGTGGGGCGGCCATTGGCCATAGTGCGTTCCGTACTTGAGCCGAAGCAAGGGAAAAGAAGAAGGGGGACAGGGTTCGGGCGATGTGGGGGAGCGTGGGCGATCGAGGAAAAAGAGAAAAGGGGGGTCCGGTACGGACGCGAGGGCTAGAGCCGAGGGCATCAATTGTAAAGGAAAAGAGAATGGCAACGATCATCTCGCATGTGTCTATACTTGTACCAAAAAATTGTACCACTTCCTAGAGCTAAACGACTACCTAATTGCAGAAAAAATAAGATGCACTTTTAGAAACCGCACACACATCACTAGGCTGCAAGACAAACACACTGCATCAAAATACAATAGAGGGTACAACATCTGGAGAAGGCAAGGACACATGCTACAGAACCAAGGTACACCGCCACGGGCAACTAATCTACTTCATCGAGGCAGAGGGCTTCACGGCTGTTCTCCTGAGGCTCTTCGACGTGGTTGGGCTGCATGCAGGGAAGGGGAGACTCAACCTCTGAGGCTTCCACGGGGAGTGGGTGGCGGGGCGGCGGGTGCTTTGCACATTCCTCTCTCGCTCCCGGGATAGATAGGTCTCCCTTCTAGGGTCGAGGGTCGCTGCCCATCCGGAACAGGAGCCCTCCGTTGGTCATGGGCGGCGAGGTAGGCGTCCCTCATCTGCTTGATGTAGCGGTCGTCCGTCTCCCGCAAGGCTTCGGCCGTGACGGTCTCACGGCTTTCGGCGGTGGCGGCTTGAGCACGTGCCATGGCAAGACTCACGTGGAGCTTTCGGATGAAGAGCTCGGCCTCTTCGGCTCTGGTGATGCACCTCCTCAGCTCGGAGGCAAGCTGCTCGTGGTGCTCATCCAGGGCCAGCAAATATGTGGCCAGGGACACCACGGTGGGGTCGACTGCCTGCAGGGGGCATCCCTGTAGAGCCTCCATGCGGGCCCTCCAGAATGCAGAGTCCCGGTCCGAAGGCGGAAAGAACCTCATGGGGGAACGGGCAAGAGTATCCGCATGGATCTGGCATAGGATTCTCAGTGCCTTGTGAGCTACAGCCTGATAGGTGTCCAAAAAAGCGAAAAACCGGTGGTGGCGCTCCAAATTATCTACACCCGGAGAAGCTCTCGCTTTTCCCAACATAGACGGTGACCTCACACCGCTCAGTGCCATGCTGTATGAACTCATAGCCCTCATAAAGGGGGCGGTCTCGGATCCCGAGCCACTGTGCGGTGGTATACAAAAGCTTGGGAAATCCCTCTACGCCCAGGCAGGTGCTGCTGGTCCAAACCGCTCCCATCAGCCCTGTGGGCTGGCTAGGAAAGTTGGTGGGTTGAAGGCAAGGGCATGGTAGCTCTTGTGAGGCCATCGGTTTTTGCTTACGAAGGAAGAAGGTTGGGGAAGGGTTAGCGAGTGTGAGGTGTGGTGAAAACAATTGGGGTGGCTCTCTTTTTGTAGAGGCCTGGGCAAGGCTTCTCCGAGAAGCTTGACCAGTCTAAGCGAGACTGCAGTGAAAAAGGGAAGACGTGATGGGTGGTCAAGACGGGTCGATAGGGAGTTGAGGCTCGATGTGCCGGCATCAGTGGCTTTAGAGGCGTGGCCACGGCATCACTTTCGAGGGAAACAGTAGAATTCACATGACGTGAGACGAGTGAATGACCGAGGCCATGCGGGGATGTCGAGTGCGAGCACCGAGATGGAAGCGAAGGACCGACACGAAAAGTGTAGAAGAGGGAGAAGCGTGCAACAAAACCGGACATGACCCAATGAGGTCAATGCAACACAACGACTATGAACGTAACGACGGACATGTGCCCACGAGATTCCTAACCTATTCCCTCCAAATAATAAACTCCATTTTTTCCTTCAACGCCGCATATACCAATCCCTTATAAGAATTCAGATCACGATAGACTTCTATATTCTTTTACAACAATGTAATGGAAAAAGACGTGTTAGCTTTCCTCCGACTTCCCAAGATTTCCTATACCAAGCACATCACCCGCAGCTTTTGGGGATGGGTTAGCGAGCGTGAGGTGTGGTGAAAACAACCGGGGTGGCTCTCTTTTTGTAGAGGCCTGGGCATGGCTTCTCTGAGAAGCTTGACCAGCCTAAGCGAGACCGCAGTGAAAAGGGGAAGACGCGATGGGTGGTCGGGGCGGGTCGATAGGGAGTTGAGGCTTGATGTGCCGGCATCGGTGGCTTTAGAGGCGTGGCCGCGGCATCACGTTCGAGGGAAACAAATGTAATTCACGCGATGTGAGATGAGTGAATGATCGAGGCCATGCGGGGATGTCGAAAAGCGAGCACCGAGGTGGAAGCGAAGGACCGACACGAGCTTGAGAGAAGAGGGAGAAGCGTGCAACAAAACTGGACATGACCCAACAAGGTAAATGCAACACAACGACTATGAACAGAACGACGGACATGTGCCACAGGATTCCTGACCTATTCCCTCTAGCGAATAAACTCCATTTTTTTCCTTCAATACTGCATATACCAATCCCTTATAAGAATTCAGATCACGATAAACTTCTATATTCTTTTACAACAATGTAATGGAAAAAGACATGTACATTTCCTTCCTAGATTTCCCAAGATTTCCTATACCAAGCACATCACCCGCAATGGCCTTGGCGGGCAGAAGGGCTAGTATCAGTAATATCAGAAGTGCTAGAGCATCTTCAGTGGTTTGGTAAAAATCACTTGCTAAATCTTGTGATTTGGCAAGTGACTAAAACATATGGCAAGTGAAAAATCTTAACATCTCTAATGGTTTGTTATTTGGGCTTGGTAAATTAGAAAAAGTAGGCCCACTTTATCAACTAACTTTGACTGGACTCCTCCCTACCCATCGACTCGCGTCGGTCTAGCTTTACCTATGCATGATGGAACTAACGTATAATTGCTTCGTAGCATGCATAAAACTTGTTGACTTGGTACTGAATTGTCAGCCACCTATGCATGATGGAACTTTCTATCCTCACAGCTGTAGTTTTCTTGTTCTTCTCAAAGAAATCATGAACTCTTCCCCAAAAAGATGAACGGGTTTGATTGGCACCAACAATTGGATCTTTGCTAACATTCAGCCAGGCCGAGCATATAGTTTCATCTTCCTTCCAATGGAAATTCTTCGTCCTCTTGGTTCCCTTTGTACTCTTGGTAGCTTGCACTTCCTGCTGACCTTGAGTGTCTTGAGTCAATCCAAAGTCCAAATCGTCCAAACCAGCAACTCTACCATCTCCTCCATTGAGAATGTCCGACAAGAAACCTCCATCTTCTCCTTGCATCTCCATAACTCTACACAAAAATACATTTCAAAAGAATTTATAAACAACAGGTTGCTGCAATAAAAATAACTTGCATAGTACTGTTTGCAATAAACAACAGGTTGCAATAAATAACAGGTTGCTGCCATGTCTCCGAAAAAAAAGGACTGTAGCCTCTACAAATTGACAAAAACAAACTCAGCCTGAACATAGTGATGGAGAGCAGGCTGAACATATATAGTGATGGACACGTACATGCACTAAAGAACGTACAGTAGCCTGATTATAAATCTGTTGATTGAAAACTCAGCACGTGATCAATCAGTGACTGAATGAAATTGCTTTGGCAGGGACTGATCAATGACAAAGCCACTACATATATACAGCAGGTTAAATATTTTATGAAGAAGATCAAAACTCAGCAGTAGAATCATATGAAGAAGATCAAGCACATCAAGCAGATCAAGCATATGGACTCTATCTGCAGATCAAGCAGGGTACCACGACCACCATGAACCCTATAACAACGAACAGACGCAGATCAAGGACTATATCCGAACACTGCCTCTACCAATCTAGATTCCATCAGAATAATCGATCTGGACCAAGAACCCTAGGGAGGGTGCAGGCAGAGCTTACCTTGATCTGGACGGCGCGCGAAGGCCGGACGACGCAGGGCGGACGGCGGAAGACGATGATGGAGGATGGAGGCCGCCGCACGCGACTCGCCGATCGCCAGGGGAATCGTCTTCTCGCGTGTGTGGGAGACGAAACGTTTTCTGGTTTCAACACGAAAGGATGGGGGTATATGCCAAGCGCGAGGAGTCCGGGAGACGCGGGAACCTACGATGAAAATTCATGCCTCGCGCAGGAGAGGAGGCCGCGGCACCCGCACCTCGCGATGGCAAGCGGAAGGAAGCGCGCAAATTTGCGCGTGGATGGCTGGAGAATGGCAAGTTGCCATTTTTTGGCAAGTTGTTTAGCAAACCATTGGAGGGGTCATTTGTCTAGTTTTGCCAAATTATACAAGATAGCAAGTGTGTTTAGCAAACCACTGGAGATGTGAAAATCAGCATCAACTAGGAAGACAGGTTTTTAGGGAAAAAAATACAGATCACCGACTAGTAACAATTATTATTAACCAATAGCTAGTAGTAAAAGTAAGTACGATAAAAAACGCTCAAGTACATTTATAGTTCTGAAGCACTAGAGAGTAGCATCACATATCAACACAAACCATAAAATCATAATGAGCTGGGAAACTAAATTCATTTGATAACTAATACAAACAAAGCCGTACATGCACATCTTTGGCGGCACAGCCAGGAACAGAGATGGTGCAGAGCACAAAGATACATGACAATTGAGAGAGAGATTACAACACAAACAAAAACAACAAACATCGTTCAACTACTAGCTCAGCCTACTAACCGCAGCGAGTGCAAGCATTACGTCCTGTCCTCTGCCTTCTAGTATCAACTGAAAATTTGAAACCAAATAATAATAACAGAGGATACACAGATAGCGAAGAGAGGAAACACACTGCCTCATTTCCATGGCAGTAGAAACCTGATTGGCCAGCCAAACCACAGAAGCAAACTGGAATGTGTAACATGATGATCAAACATTTTCATGCAAATCACAGTCAGGAGAAAAAACAGACGAGACTGCTAAATAATACCAATGAGGGACTAGCTAAGTCCTTTCAAATATATATTTTTATCCAAAGTGTGATTCATGCAGGACAGACCGACTGCTTCATATAATCATGGACTTGAAAGGAAATTGACCAATTCTTGTTTATATTATATTGAAGAATTTGTTACATAAGCATCACAGTTGTAAATTAGATTATGACACCATTTAGCACTTTACATGGAGCTGAGTCAAGTTAGAAATCTTTTTGTAATGCGTTCAGTCTAAATTTAGGCTAACCTAGGTGCAGCTAAAATGCAAAAATTATATATCTTCAGTGCACCACTGGCAGTCGCCAAATTTGAATATTAATCTCTGGCATAGTGCAATAGGTACTTAATGTGCCAAATGGTGTCAAAAAGGTCATATTTGTTCTAACTTTTGAGCAACCAAGTTAATTCTCAGGTAAAAACAGGAACATCAAGCAGCTTTCTACAGTTCAAAAGCAAAAGATGTATCTTCAAGAATAAAATGTTGTATGCCATAAATATATTGCAAAGAAAATCGTAGTAGTACCCAACTGTTGCTTCATCCAAAATAGGCTATCAAATAAAACAAGATGGGAAGGAAGATTTACTGGAACTACAGGATGAATCGTTGCAACTGCATATGGGAATGCTAGCATCATTCTCCCTTCATTTTGCAATAACAAACAAGAAATCTTTTAGCACTTGAATTTGAGATGAAACACCTTCAAAGTGAGATAAAATATCAAACTGCAGAGTACATACAAAGAAACATTATCTTGCAAAATGTAATGTGTCTTCACGACACTCTTAAAATAAATGAAAATAATTTGCATGTAAAAGCAATCTCTGCATCTATCAGGCCAAAAGTCTACTAGGCTGCTACAAGTACAGGGTTCAAGTTACTATTCCCCAGCATAGATTAAAGCAATGGTCTGAAAAACTATGAATATCATGTACGCAGCATCACCAGGCAGCTTTTGCGCTAAGCATAATGGAGCTTTCAGTCAAAATGCTTCTGATATATGCACTGTCCACAGCATACAGAAGATACACCGTGGAAACAAAATCTAGCAGTCATTGATCACTCACTAGCATATTTATAAGATGATTACCATTCTAGACTAGAAACACAAAGCGTAGAATATTAAAACTGATAATTTGAATACTGTGGCAGAACCTTCCAAATTACATGGCCCACAAGCACCTGACATTGTCCTGAAGACCTCTGTCAGCCGTACTTGCGTACCATATAACCTAGAATGTTCCGTCGGGTGAACCCCCGATAAACCACGTTTCCTCCGGGATCGATACTTACGAGACATCACAAAGTATTACAACAGCTTTCATCCAAAATACCGAGTAGCGGAAGACTTACAATAACTTAATTTACAAAACTTTTGTCAAACTTATACAAACCAGAGTAGCATTATTACAACACAGCGGAAGTATCATTACGTAACCTTATTACAATCACACAGCGAAAGCGCCCTGCCCACGGGCCACACAATCTATTCCTCGTCAGTCACTTCCTCAATCACCGTCATGCAACAAGGGCCGTGGCACACTTGTCCATGCGGTTCACCTGCAACAGGGGTCGAACAAACCCTGAGTACAAAAAGTACTCCGCAAGACTTACCCGACCAAAAATTTGGGAGAAGACTCAGGAATGCTGGCTAATGGGAATCAAGGTAAGGCTTTAGCAAGATCAAATGACACCTTTGCAAAAAGAGACTAAGCCAATCCTTACTGTACTATATCAATCACTTGTCAACCATGTATCGGATTCAAAACTTTCCATCATCCACTTCCATGATTACTACGATGCTGGTGCTAGGATCACGGCTCCCATATCATGGAGCACACGACGATTCGAATCGTTTTATATACCCAAATTGGGCTTCCTAGCCACACGATGTATGCAGGACCAAACATCTCACATACATCAACTCACGCTTGCATTTCTCCCCCGCCGAACGGATCCTAGCCACGAGAGTACAAGACACCATTTTCCTACGCCGTGGTCACAACCGTCGATGGGTATACCCGTAGTATGGGTACACGCTACTTCCCGTGCGGTTGTCCGTTCTCGCATGGATCATACAAGGGAGCTTACCGCCATTAGCATGCGACTAGTACTATCCAATAACCTCATGATCCAAGGGCCAAGACAACGAACGGTGCTTAACCGACTCACAAGTGGACGACACTACACCAGGGCACTAGCCCTTCCTGGTGCAAGTCACTCCACCCGGTCTCAATTTACTTATCATCATGCTCTTGTTGCGTACCCTTGACCCGATCAAAGTGAAGGGATACCAGCAAGTAACATCAGGTTTTCGTAATTGCCCTCAAGGGAGAACTTTTGTATCACACTTCGAAAATATTTTATTTATAAAGCCTATGCTATCAGCAGAGCGAAGCGTATTCTAAGCATTTTATAAATCAAAACAGGTATCCAGGATAATATATCAACGTACGGTAAATGCATCAAAGTAGGATATCACACAACTCCTACACCTAATGTATTGCATCATTACATGAAATCATAAAAACTTTTCGAAATACAAGGACGGGTTTGTATGCATCCGGGGCTTGCCTTGGGGCTCGACGAAGTTAGGATTAGCGATGGCACTGCCGAGATCAGGACCAATCTCCTCACGCCGAACACCTTCTTCAGACGGCACGGCTACACGATTGAGATGCATGATTATGATGCAGTAGTGAAAGACATGCGATAATGATGCAACGAGTGTTAACCGATCTTGAGTACAACTTTCCTTCACGGTATAGTTGCACTAAGAAGGTATAACTAGCGTCGACGACGACGGACTAACGATACGCAATCAACATAAAATGCCGAAGGTCATTAGGGTTAATGACCTAGGGTCATCACTCAATCCCAAAATCAGGCAACACTAACAGTGATTAAGGGTGATTACTAATTTATTGACCATTTTTACAGTCGTTGAAAGCCACTAATTAACTTGCTAATTGGAGATTAATTAAACCCTAATTAACCACATGATTAATTAATTAAACATTAATTAATCAAGGTATTAATTAAGCATAATACAAAACTTAATCAAAACAGGATCAAACTTCATAATTAAGATCATTATCACCTAATAAGCACACAAAACAAAACTCATAAATTTTGGACTTATATTTTAATTATTAAAATTCATGGAAGTTGCATTTAATAATTTAAAGAGCTATTTATTGCATAAATAAAAGTTACTCAAAAATCAAAGTTAGCATTTTTCCTGCAAAGAGCATTATTCAGAGATCACACACATATTTTTGTCAATATTTTATCTGCCCAAATGAATTTACTACAAAAAGATGAAATCTAGGGAATAAAATTTATTTTAGAAAAAGAGAAACTCTCCTCCTTCTCCCTCGGCACTTGTGCGGCCCGACCTGCTCCCGACAGCAAGCAGCCCAACCCAGCAGGGGCCCGGCTCAGCTCACATACAAGACACGCCCGCCCCGCTCGGCCTGCTCCCCGCCGCCGCCTCCCCCTTCTCTCACCGGCACGCGGGGCCCGTTGGTCAGTCTCACCCCTCGCCCTTTCTTCTTCCTTCGGCGCACCGAGGGGCACGACGGCGACGGGTGACGGCGGGCTCACCGTCGGTGATCTCGACCATCAGCCAAAGAGCACCGTTGGCTTCCCACGTCATGGCGAACTCGCACAGCTACTTAGTTAGACCTATGGATGACCGGAGAGCACACGCCGACGACCACGGCGGCTCGGTCACGATGCGCACGGCGGCGCGGCGGTGTTCCTATGGATACGACGCGGTAGAGACCTCGAAACAAGTCATAAGCGAACTAGTAGCTCACCTAGACTTCAAACGACATCGATTTCGACGGACCCACGCCGAAGGTGCTCGGTCACCGGGCGATGGCGAGGCGGCGGGCCAAAACGGGTGAACTCACTGTCGTTCCGGCGTGTTTGACTGTGAACGTTGGAAACCAGTGAGCCGAGAAGCATCTACATGTCGAGGTGAAGCTAAAGAGACAAACGGAGAGGGTGGAGATGCTCGAAGCTGCGCTGACCAGGGTGGAGATCACGGCGGCGGTCTTCCACCGGCCGTGGAGAAGACGAAGGCGGTTACGGCGATCCCGGCAGCTAGAGCTTGCGTCAAAGGGTGGGATCGGTGCGTGAGAGACTTGCGGAACAGGGTGCAAGAGCTCGGAGATGATCGTTGATCCGTGAGTGTGAATTTCACCGGAAACTCAAGGCGGCCGGCGGTGAGCAAAGGCAAGGAAAAAGAAGGCGATCCCTACCGCCGCCGACTTTTTATAGGACAAGGATGAGAGGGAGAGGTGGCAGGCGACTTCACGAAGGCAGACAGGTGGTCGGAGGTGCGTGAAAACCGGGAAGAGGCGCGAACGGCCACGGCGGCGTTCGACCGGCCGGCATGGGTGCGGCAGAGGAGAAACTCAGTTTCGTCCCCCCCGGGTACTGTAGCACTTTGTCCCTTCCCCATTTCTGTTTTCTTCTAATTACTCCAAAAACTTGAATAAAAGATGAAAAATTCCCAAAATATAGATTGTGCAAAATTTAATTCTCTACAACTTCTATTTAAGAAGTTTTGTCATATTTCAAATAGATTTTAAATTTGTATTTCAAATTCAAAAAAGAGGGCAAAACCTTAATTTTAAGGATTTCAAAATTACTTTTAAAATTTGAATAAAAGATGAAAATCTCCAAAAAAAAAGTTGTTCTATTTCTCAATATCTACAACTTTGATTTAGGAAGTTTTTCATGAAACCAAATAATTTTTGAATTAGAGTTTAAAACTCAAAAGGGGATACTTTGTAATTCAATTAACTTTTGAAATTAATTCAAATTTTATTCAAAAGCTTGAAAAACTTTATATACCAAAGTTGTAGAGCTCAAAGGGATGCATAAACTGTATTTTTGGAGTTTTCCCAAATTTTGAATATTTTGAGGTGAAATTGAAAAGGGGCGAAAACACTTTAAATTTCAAGATTTTGAAAAGGAATTTCAAATTGACTCTTTGGGCAATTAATTAATGATGTTGTGGAACTTTTTCAAACCCAACCAATAGCATACTTTCAAAGTACAAACTTCATACTTTGAAATGGTGCCATTGATTAGAAACTTTTATTTAGAAAATCAATTATGGTTAGCTCCCAGAAATTGAAAATGAAATTCGAATTCCAACACTTAACCAACTAGGGTTAGGGTTTGGGACTCGGATTCCAAATTCAATTTTGGTTCTCACTTTGCATCATTTGAATTGTAAAACACGGTTAGGGTGTGAGTCGGGGTTAGCCAAGCACTTGCAACCATCAAGATTAGTTTTAGTTGGTTACTTTTATAAACAGGAATCAAGCATGTGGATGGAGTTTAAATGATATACACATACACATACGATATGAAAGAGCTCAACCAGTCCTACAATTAATAAACTCATTTTAATTATTTACATTAGGGTTCTCTAATCATGAATGCTCATGCAATGATGATGATGACATGGCAGGTTTAGGTTAACGTAACACCGGGGGTGTTACAAATACCAAACGCCAGATGCAGTGCAATAAGGCAACCGCATACACGATAACCTGCCCCAAGTCTCAATTGCTTCCTTGCAGTATTAATTGGATGAAAAACACAATAAGGAATACTACTCCGTCCCAAATTAAATGTCGTTTTTGGTTTTCGTGACATAAGTTTGACTCAATTTATAGAAAATACGTGCAATATTTATATCTCCGAATAATTTTGTTAAAAAACTAGATTCAAAGATCTTTCCGATGATACTAACTATGATACTAATTGATAATATTTATTATTTATAAAAATTACCGGCATTTGTTTCTCGGGAAGCGAAAGCGACAGTTATTTTGGGACGGAGGGAGTACATCCAAACACCAGCGAAATGCACCTCCTAATTCCGGTTGAACATCCCAAGGAGTATGCTCTACAGGCAACCATTTCATCACAGTACCTACTGCCTAATAGCAAGCACCAACAGTGATTAATTTGATTAAAACATTGCTAATCTCTTTACACCATTGTCGGTTTCCCCTCCAGAAAATCAGTTGAAGCTCTGCCACTGAGCAGTACTAGTTCGTTTTTTCTCTTAAAAGAAAGTAAAATAGTCGTTTTCTTCATAGAGGCTTGGTTTGATCTCTGAATTTTTAAATTATCAACTTCAGTTCTTAAACAATAGATCTCATCCGAGCTTGCCACATGGCTAGCACACATACCAAATGTCATTCTTGTCCCTCACTTTCTCTTTTACCCATGGCTAGACACGGTGTCTCCTAGTCCATCATTCCTCCCTATCATCCCCATTTCTTCCCTCCGTGCCTTGTTTCATGGCAGACGTGAATTGTTGTATTTCTAGTAGCATTATCATTACCATTACTATTATCTTTCTAAAGAAGATGTTAACAATATTCATTTATTTATTTTGTTTGTCGACAAATTAAACATGGACACTGACATTTAGATATCATTACACTTAAACAAAAATATAACTATTATACCTGTGTCCATTAAAATAGTTTAAGTTTGACCAAAGTTAAAATATTGCATTCGCATTTATGTCTTCAAATTAATTTATTACAAAAAATATATTTCATGATTGGTTTAATAATGCTTATTTATGTCATAAATGCTAGTGTTCTTTCTATAAATTTAAAATATATAATTCCTTTAAAAAATAAAATTATATTTTTTTTGGAGGAGGAGGGGGATGGAGAACTAGTTGCAATACTTTGTCTATTTATTCTTCCATGTTTGTTCAGATTTGTGGTAGTACTAGAATATTGTATGCCACTATAGCATGCATTGCAGTATGCCACTCGTATATTACCCCTCTAGAACTAGCCATGTTTGACGTGACCATAGCTCGTAGCCGAGGTTGAATCCAAGCAAAAAATGTAACGAGCTATGCAACCACCATGAGATAAGACAAGGAAAGACAAAAAGGGACCACAGGGAGGAAACACTGGACTAGGAGACGTCGTGAGTCTGGCCACAGGTAAAGGAGGGAGTGGAGTAGCAATGATATTTCACATGTGCTGCTGGCTACGTGATGCGACATGAAGGGGTATGGACTGCAACTCCATTATTTAAGGACTAAAATGAATAATTTAAAAGGGACCAAACTGGCCCTGAGCAATAATTTAAGAATAATGGCTATTTTACCCCCCAAAAAAGTAGCAGTTTGTTTTTCCTCTAATCTATAAAAATGATATTTTCCCTTCAACTTTTAAAATGGATTATTTTAATAGTTTTTGCTGATGATCCCATTAACTGTCTTATATGACACCATGTCAAAGTTTAAAGAGGTAATTTTAAATCAGCATCAACTAGGAAGACAAGTATATATTAAGAAAAAAATAGACCACCGACTAGTAACAATTAGTAACCAATAGCTAGTAGTAGAAGGCCGATAAAAAAAATGCCCAAAGTAGCATTAAATATGTTCAAACACAAACCATAAAATCATAAATAAAATCATAATGAGTTGGGAAACCGAATTCATTTTATAACTAATATAAATAAAGCGGTGCATGCACATCTCAGTCACCTTCCAGTATTAATTGACCAAATAATAATAACAGAGGATACACAGCTAGTGAAGAGAGGAAACACTGCCTCATTTCCATGCAGTAGAAACCGGAATGGCCAGCCAATCCACAGAAGCAAACTAGAATGTGTAACATGAACGGATCAAACATCTTCATGCAGATCACAGACGGAACGATAAAACAGACGAGACAGCTAAATTCCCTTCAAACATGCATCTCAAGCAATCAATAGTATACAAATACGAATGCGATACGAGCTAAGTCCTTCCAAGTATATATATTTTTTATCGAAAAGCGTGATTCATGCAGCACAAACCGGCTGCTCCATATAATCATTGACTTGAAAGGAAATTGACCAGTTCTTATTTAGGTTATATTGAAGAATTTGTTACATAAGCAGCACAGATGCAAATTAGGATATGATTCCATTTACCACTTCATATATGGAGCTGAGTCAAGTTAGAAATCGTTTTGCAATGCATTCAGTTTAAATTGAGGCTAACCAAGGTGAAGCTAAAATGCTAAATTTATAACTTAAGTGCACAGTGCCATAGGTACTTAATGTGCCAGATGGTGTCAAAAGGTCATATTTGTTCCAACTTATGTGCAATCAGGTTAATTCAAAGGTAAAAACAGGAACGTAAGCAGCTTTCTTTAGTTAAATGGCGAACGATGTATGTTCAAGAATAAAATGATGTATGCCATAAATATATTGCAAAAAAAAAATGGTAGTAGTACCCCAAATATTGCTTCATCAAAAATAGGTTATCAAGTAGAATAAGATGGGAGGGAATCGAAGATTATAGGACGAATCATTGCAACTGTATATGGGAAACCTAGCATCATTCTCCCTTCTTTTGCGGCAACAAACTAGAAATCTTTTAGCACTTGAATCTGAGATGAAACACCTTCAAAGTGAGATCAAATATCAATCTTGCTAAGTGTAATGTGTCTTCACGACACTCCTAAAATAAATGAAAACAATTTGCATGTAAAAGCAATCTATGCTCCTCTGTCAGGCCAAAAGTCTACTAGGCTGCTACAAGTACAAGGTTCAAGTTACTATACCCCAGCATAGATTAAAGCAATGGTCTGAAAACACCATGAATAATATCATGTAAGCAGCATCACCAGTCAGTTTTTGAGCTTAGCATAATAGAGATTTCAGTCAAAATGATTATGATATATGCACTGTCCAAAGCATACAAAAGATACACCGTGGAAACAAAATCTAGCAGTCATTGATCACTCACTAGCATATTTATAAGATGATTATCATTCTAGAAACACAAAGAGTAGAATGTTAAAACTGATAATTTGAATAACAAACATCAGAAGCGGTGCAAAAAGGCAACTGCATACACGATAACTTGCCCCAAGTCTCAATTGCTTCCTTGCAGTATTAATTGGACCAAAGATATACTAAGGAATACATCCAAACACCAGCTAAATGCACCTCCTAAATCCGGTTGAACATCCTAAGGACTATGCTACATGCAACCTTTTCATCAGTACTTACTGCCTAATAGCAAGCACCAACAGCGATTAATTTGATTAAAACATTGCTAATCTCTTTACATTATTGTTGGTTGCTCCTCCAGAAAATCAGTTGAAGCTCTGCCAGTGAGCACAGGCACATCCGCGAAATAAGGAACATAAGGGATAATCAGCTTACAACCATGTCCTAGAGTGCAGAGATCACACACTTCCTCACTATCCATGTCATATGACATCAGTTTCCAGTTGCAGCGGTGAACAAAGAAAACCAAATTGCGATCTGGGTGAATGGCGATTACATGTAAGTTACAGACTCCACAACTGATTTCTCCAAACAGGTGTGAACAACTCACGTTTTGCTTCAGGACCCACTGCCCGGAACCATAGTCTTCAAGGACCCAAATTGATAGTCCAGTGATGTTGTCACGATGGCCTTCTTGCTTTTTATGTACCGTGATGCAATGCAGGTGTCCTTGGGATTGACCAACAAAAACAGCAGCAGTAAATTCATTCATGTCTGGCCTGTTGATCACCCTACATTTCTTCCCTTGCGTGTCCACCACAGCTATCTGAATATCCTTTGTCTGTAATACCAGTTTTACGCAGACTGGAACATGCAGCATACCATGAACATCCCCACAGCCCAAATTAGATGCTACCCTGCCAAATGCTATCGGTCCTCCCATTTCTTTCCATTCTCTAGTACTATTTCTCCAGACTCCAGTTTCAGATGAGAAAACGTGTACACTTCCCAATATCCTGGCACCGTTGTGCCAGAACTGGAACAGGTGAAAGTGAGAGGAGACAGCCAGGTCAAAAATCAGAAAGCTTTTGATTAAATTTCCGAAATGGCAGAGGTCTCTCGTGGGACATGGAGCAGTTCCAGGGCCGGGCACGCACATCCATTGCTCAGTGGCAGGGTTGCACACGATGTACTCGTATCTGCCACAATCTAAGTACCGCACAAAGAGGAGGAGCCCATTGTGGGCGCTTAAGAGCTTGATGTGCTTAATCCCAGGCAGCTTCGTGAGGAAGGAGAACGAGGCATCGACGAGAGGCACGGATTTCCCGGACAGGTTGATGAATCGCCAATCATTCGTGCCACCGATGCCGCCGACGAAGAAGCCCTCTAGGGTTTTGGGGAACTTCCTGCTGCGGCCGAGGCGATCGGCGATGAGGTGGCACCAGCCTTTGGAGACGCAATTGAACCGGAAAAGCGGCTTGGCTGGGAGGCGGGAGAGGATCTCCACGAGGGGGTCGTCGGGGAAGCCGTCGGCCGCCGCGCCCTTGGTCCTCTTAGGGCAGCCGTCCATGGCTCTGATGACCAGTCCTGCTGATGACGGATGACCTAGAGACGAGCTGAGGCCGTAAGGGGAACGGGATGAGCGGCCGGAGAGAGAATTGCAGCGCGGCGGAAGGGGCCGGGGAGCTTACCGGCCGCCGGAGACAATGGGGATCGTCCTCGTCCAGCCTCCAGCGGGGGCGGCGTCGCGCTTGGGTTCAGTCTCCGGCGGAAGGGGTTTGGTTGGTGGGCCGGACAGGGCCTGCAAAACACCTGAGGCCTCCATAGATCTCACTTTATCCGCCTCAGGTTTCATTATTCGATTTTTTTCTCTCATCTATATAAAATCGATAGTTTTATCCTTTCATTTGTAACTTCTAAAAAGCATTTGTTTTAGAATTTTTGCTGTCTTAGAACTATATTAACCATCTGAAATGACATGACATCAATCACGAGGGATGTAATTAAGGCTAAGTTCAAAGTATAAGAGGTAAATTAGATAAAGATATTTCTAAAATATTATACCTAATTCATTAAAAATATTTTTTAGATTAGATAAAGATATTTATAAAATATTATCTAAAATTCGCTGAAAATACTTTTCTATAAATTATACAAATATTATTTATGTAAAAGTAATGCAATTAAAAATCCTAAAATCTAGCTTAATCTTATAAAATTCATACAAATTTTGTTTGAGCTTGAAAAATATGAGATAGTTTAAGGTTTTTTTTAAGAACAATTTCTATCTTAGTTTAAAATTATTTAAATATTGAAAAATTATTTGATGTTCATTTGCTACTAAAATTTCTTATTATCTATTATAATTATTCAGTGGCGATCGACTATGTACAAGCACCAGTGGCGCATTGTTAGGACCAAGTGGGTCCTGGACCATGCCCTCGATGAAGTTTGATTTAGCTTGCGTGGCTCTATACACCCTTCTGCACATATGCGTGCAACTCCTGTTTAGTATTTTTTTAACAAACTAATGCATTTAATTAAAATTTAATACAATGAATTATGGAGTCTCATGTGACAGAAAAAATCTAGATGGTAGCATACACGGCATTTTTATTGTCATCAACGTCACCTGAGCGTCAATATGGACTAATTTAATGGGTAATGAGTACTAGCAAATAAACACCAAAATAAGTACATAAAGATTCAAATAATTTTAAGTAGTAACCATAAGATAAAGCATGATTTTAAAAGAAGAAAATTCTAAAACTAGTTTCATATTTTTTCGAGCAAAAACAATTTTTTATGAACATATTTTTTTGATCAAAAACATTTTTTATGAATTTTCTAAGACTAAACTGTATTTTAGGATTTTTAACTGCATTACTTTCCCATGCAAAGTATATGGATAAATTTTAGAAAAAAAAATTTTTTTGGATATTTCCTATAATTTTTTTGTCTGGTTTACTTTTCTGATTTTTTTAACTTGTCGAATTTGCACCCAGCATGGCTGACATGGTGCGACCTAGGACGAGCGACATGGCGTCACATCAGGTTTAGAAAACTGCATGCAAAAATAAATAATGCCTCTAGTCATAAAAATATGGTTTATTACAAGATTTTAAAAAACCTTACAAAGTAACAAACCAGACATAAAATTTTAAATCATTTTGTTCTATAATGTAAAATAATGTAAATTTATATTTGTAGAATAGAATTGAAAAGGACTTAAAGAACATTTTGCTCTAAATTACTACTTCCTGATATCTTAAATTTTAAATACTTGCATTCAAGAAATCTTCTTGAACTGGAGCGGATGTCAAATAAATTTTGCGAGCATTCTTTCAAACAGGCCTATCTGAGAAAGCTTGCTGCTACAGCAGCCGCACAGGCTAATATAAGGGAAATCGAATACAAGCACGAAACATTGTATGTAATAACCTGACAGCATTATAAGTTTATAACACTAAGGATATGCAACAATTTGATCTCTGAAAGGCTGAAACGTGTAAGAGTGCACAATGTTCAGAGGATTTCAGTCAGGCCACAAATAGTAGACGATGTTTCACAAGCATTATTGACCAAAATAGGCAATCACGCCCAGCACCAAGGTCTTGACTCTTAGGGTGCAAGCAAGTGCAACGACTCCTTAGCTGCCCCCTAGTCTTCTTCTTGATTATCTTGCAAACGATGTGATGATCCTAAATGAATAAAGCTTGCCTCAAGGTTTAAAAAAAAAAGTGCAATAACTCCTTAGCTGCACTGTGATGCATGTAAAATTCCAATCGTGTTTCTGGTCTAGAGAAGCTTGATAAAATTCCAATCGTGTTTCTGCAATAACTCCTTAACTGTTCATGTCTCCTTCCTAACCACACTAAGATTGATGCCCCCTTGACTAACCAATAAACTACAGCAGCATATGTATCAAGGTTTCTTTGAGCTTCCTGACCCAAGCAAAACAAGTGTAAATTTTTTGCAAGGATATTCTTGATTTCCACCATTATCAGAGCATTCTGTCCAGCCCCATATGTTGAATTGGACTAATCGCCAAAGTCGTGTTCCTTGATTAGGAGATTGACTGTTAAAATTGTAAGCTTTTTTTTTTTCTCCTAAACCTAGGCCTCACATTTATACATATTAGAAGCAAGGTCGTGAAAACCTCAATTCTTTCAGATGACTTAACGATTCCCTATGTATGAAGGAGCTTGATTCATGATTCTACTAGATAGAATATATGCTTCTAGTATTTTTCATATTTAAGATCCTATGGTTGTGATCCTACTTAATGACATCTGATCTGATTTAGGATCACAATGGTAATCTCTGGCACATTTGTAGTGCAACTAAGTAACTACTGATGAATCAATAAGATTGCTACCATAAAGCTAAATTACCTCTCTTATACACATCAGATCAATGCTGCTTTTTTCTCTAGCTGAATTTTCAAGGTTTTACTATCTCTGATGGTATAGTTGGCTTAGATATTGTCATTCTTTATTTCACTGTTATGCATCCAAGAAGATTATTCATTTGTGCAGGTATTTGTAATGGAACACAGATAAACAAGCCTGATATAAAAACCTGACAGTCTAAAAAAGCCTGATATAAAAACCTGACAGTCTAAAACCATGAAACAAACTGTCTGTAACTAGATCAAACTGAATCATAAAAGCCTGCTACATCAAATTGAATGACCAAACTGAGATTGTCTGATGGACAAATTGAAGATTTGTTTCATGGCCAAACTGAACACATTCCAGCCTAAAACTAAATTGAGAATGTAACTAACGATGAATGCCTGAAACTATGCATGACTGGACTTCAATAGATCTATGTATAAAGTATAAACCAGTTCATGCAGATGACCTGATTTTTGTTGACTGAATGCCTGGGTTGACTGGTTGGCAATCACCTGAATCGGTATCACCCTGCCTGCCGGTCACCTATTGCAAGATAATTTACAGGAGATGTGAATTGAGACAAAGCCTGCACAGACGACGGTGAAGACTTATTGGCTGCTGACAACAGCTGATAAAACTGACAGTGATCCGGGTAAACAAGACTCACAGCGACGAACAGGGATGGGCTCATTCTGGCATCCATGATTTCGATAGAGCACACTGAGCACAGGGCAGAGCACCGTGGGCCACTTGGGGCCGCGTTAGACTCATAGTGAGCATTGTCGGCAGAAAGAGGAAGGCACGTTGAGTTGGTCAGTGCGTGGTGTTGTGGAGCTTAAGGGACGCTGCTGGATCACTGTACGCCACTGTCTTCGCCGGCCAAATCGACAGTGGCTGTGATGCACTTGAGCTCCTCAGCCGCCAAATTCAACCAGGACTAAAATTTACAAAGACAAGAAGACCCACCAGATAAATACTACTGGAAGTTAAAAAAAAAAGATAAATACTACTGGGTAGATAGGAAACCATAGCTTAACTTCTCCAGACTGATGAAACTTCCAGAACTTCTTCATGTACAATTAAGCACAACATAACACATCCTAATAGCAGTTGACTCTGATAAAATTAAGGAACGGTAAAATCAGAAGCAAATTAAGGTGCTTTAAATTTACCAGCCACACACATGAAAACTGAATGAAATGTCAAACTGCACTACCACAGGCTAAGGGAAGTGAGGACAGGATAACCATGAGTGCACGACAGCATCATGGTGAGGGCCTAACTTTGCTTAACCTTTTTGACAATGGCTTGCTGTCCTTGAGTTATCGGTAACTATTCCGTCCGTTCATCTTTACTTGCTCATTGTCGTTGATATGCTTTCACTGGGTTCCTTAGCTTAGTTCTGGAACCAAGAACAAGGTAGACTTGCTTTCCCAAATGTATGAACTGACTCCTGGTGCAACAACCTCTAAAGATTTGAGCAAAAGTACCACATTGAAACAGTGACAAGAAGCAGACAATTTAGTCTATACACGTCTTAAAATCAGATGACTTCATCATAACACTAAGGGCCAGGTCTTCTTGAACTCAAGAATACAAAAACAAAATCGAGTTTCGTCAGCAAACAAATAAAGGCTATTGCTCTAAACACAAATAAAGGTTAAAGATGTGGATACAAAGAAGCCCTTATTGCAAGGACTCCCCTCATTCGTACTCAACAAAAGTTCAGACTTGCAGAATCCTGACACTAAAATTTATAGTGGCAAGAAGATCATATACATACTACAGGGTAGATTAGAAACCATAGCTTAACTTCTCAAGAATGATGACACTTCCAAATCACCTCAGCACAACATAACACGTCCTAGTTAAGATTAAGACTCTGTTTTCCTCTTTTGGTCATCTTCAAGTTGAGTTCCATCCCAATGGCAGTCCTTCCAATCTGAAATAACACTCACAAAAATTATATTTTCTGCGATAGTTTCAGCCTTTATCTCCCTTGCCCAACATTTCTTTGAAAAGAGTTACCACATCCTCTATCCTAACGCCTTCACAGTAGCTACCAGTCAAAGTGTTATAGGTAGCAACATCAGGTTTCAAGCCGATAGAGATCATGCCATTAATTAAAGTATTAAACGTAACAGCATTGGGCTTCAGGCCAATCAAGAGCATATCATCAAGGAGCTTCATCACTTTGTTCACTTTACCAGCTAAGAAATACCCATGAATCATAGTATTATACGAGACAACATCAGGTTTTACACCTGCACGCGGCATCAAATCAAAGAGCTTTTGGGCCTCTATAACCTTTCCTTCTTTGAATAGTCCGTCCATCATTGAATTGAAGACAGTGACACTAGGAGGAATGCCTCTATCCATCATCTCATAAAATAGTTCCTCAGCCTTCTCCCATTTGCCGTGCACAGAAAAACCATGAATTAGAGTACTATAAATTATGATACAAGGAGACAATCCATAATCAATCATCTGATAGAAATGTGACATTGCATCATCCAGCCGACCTATCCTGCAAAGCCCATCAATTATCGTCCCATAGCTGACTATGTCTGGCATCAATCCTTGTTGACGCATTTTGTGAAAAGTAAGCATTGCCGCATCTAACATTCCACATTTACTGTATGCATAGGTCTGTATGTTGAAGATATGATGGTTAGGTTGGATTCTGCTTCGCACCATCAAATCCATGAGATTATTCATTTCAATGACATTTCCTTTGGTAGCATACCCATGAAGCAGACTTCCGTATGTCGCGACATTGGGGTTTTCACCGCTCTGAATCATAGAATCAAAAATCTCTCTAGCTTCTGTGCACCCCCCAGATTTACAAAGATAGTCTATCAACATATTATAAGTAACAACATTTGGTCGTTGTCCATCTCTGGACATCGCTTTGAGAATTCTGACTGCGTCTTTCCACTGTCCTAAAGAGAGGTATCCATGCAGCAGACTGGTATATGTAGTGCAGTCAGGCATAACATGTTTGTCAAACATCTGCTGAAGGACCTCCTCGGCCTTGTCCATTGCTTGAACCTTGCATAGGCCATTGATGATTGAGCTGTAGGTCACAACATCTGGCAGGATTCCACGATCAAGCATGTCACCAAACAGAGTGTAAGCTTTCCCCACCTCACCCTCTTTAAACAAGCCATGTATTACCGTACTATACGACACCACATCAGGTGGGCAATGGTCTCCATCCTCAGCCATCATGTGGATCAGCTCGACAGCCTCTTCACACTTCTTCTCATCACAGAGCCCCACGAGAAGAGTGTTGTAACAGAAGACATCGGGGGTGCAGCAGAGCTCAGGCATCCGTCGCAGCACGATATTCATTGCGTCACTGGTCCTCTTCTCAGCACAAAGGGTCCTGAGCATGGGCGTGAAGGTGATGGCATCTGGCCTCAGCCCCGTCTTAATGATTTGGCCCAATGCGGCGAAAGCGAGGTTCAAGCAGCCCGCGCCGCAACAGCAGCTGATGAGGATGTTGTAGGTAGCTGTGGTCGGAGCAACCTTCTTGGCGCCCGCTCGGGCCATGCGGTTGAACAGGGACACGGCGAGGGCACGGCAGAGGAGACCGGGGCGCGAGCGACGGTGGTGAGGAGCTGGGTGAGGGCGTAAACGGAGCCTTGCCTCGCTTGGGGAAGCAACTCGTCGAAGTCGAACAGATCGAGCGCGTCCTCGGGGCCGAGGTCTCCCGAGCGGAAACACGCTCCGATGAAGCGCTCCAGCTCCCAGGACGGGCGGCGGTCGTCCCTCCACCGGCGTGGCACGTTCCCCGCTGCCGAACCGGCCGGCGGTGCGGAACGCATTCGGATCGACGGGAGCACCTCGTCGCAGAGCTGGCGCGCGGCCTCGGCGCTGAGGCTTCCCGAGCGGAGCCGCCGCCCGATGATCCGCTTCAGCTTCTTCAGCCAAGGCGGGCGCGTCCGGCTCGACATGGTCCGCGCCGGCGGTGGGATCCACACCTCGTTCCTCCGATTCGGTGGAAAAATCAGATCGCGCTGAGTTGGTCCGCGCTCCGCGCTCCGCAGCCCGCACAGCGCCGCCGCGGCGGCGGCGGCGTACGCTGCGTGTTGGCTGATCACGTGCTCTAGAGTTGGGGACGACTCTGGCTCTCTGCGAGAGTGGGGCATATGGCGGCTCGTATCATCGTCGTATGGTACCAATAGTACACGTATGTGATGTGTAAACCTGCCTTGAAAAGTTCTTGTGTAGAACATGTACAATTCCAAGTCGTCTAACGCTTATAATATTATTTATTATTGGATGCAAGAAAAGAAAAGAATTCAATTATAGAACGACGTTTTGTGTCTTGATATTTTTTTTCCAATTCATCATGAGAAAATTCTCAGTATTCTTGGGGATGATTATAGGTCTTGTGTTCCATTTCCATAAATGATCTCTCTGTTCCTCACATGCAAGCATAGTTAAACTGTGGAAAAAGTCTACTTAACCCCCCAAACTATTAAGTGCGGTCTACTTTACCTCTGAACTATGAAATAGTCTATTTTACCCCCTTAACTTTTCAAAACCATCTATTTTACCCTTCTAGGAGGTTTTTAACGTGGGTTTTGCTACAGTAAAACCGGTTTTCTCTTTTTTTATTTTTTTTTGCTGAATCTTTGAAAAATCATAGTAAATCATAGAAAAATCATAAAATAGAAAATCTAATTTTATTGGACTCCACATAAGTATATCTACACAGTGAACATATAATATGATATGCTTTAGTACAAAGTTTTTTGCTACAAAAAATTTAGATTTGTTCACTTTGAAACCTACAATAAAAACTTTGTACTAATAAAGCATATCATATTATATATTCACTGTGTAGATATACTCATGTGCAGTTTAATAAAATTGGATTTTCTATTTTATGATTTTTCTATAATTTATTATGATTTTTTAAATATTCAGCAAAAATAAATAAAAAGAAAAACCGGTTTTACTGTAGTAAAACCATGTTAAAAACCTCTTAGGGGGTAAAATAGACGGTTTCGGAAAGTTGAGGGAGGTAAAATAGACCGTTTCATAGTTCAAGGGGTGAAGTAGACCATGCTTGATAGTTTGGGGGGTTAAGTAGACTTTTTCCGTTAAACCGTATATTAATATCCAAAAAGTTGACTGAATTCTATTTCATCACAGTAATTGCATCCTTAACCATTTCCTTGTTGAATTCGTAAAACAGCATCTTTACGGTTCCATGACTTTATAAGCCGCATTTACATAAATAGGCTGGGCTGCCGAAATATCTTCACATAAACCTAACGAACGGTTTTCGGCAGTTTGGAAGGGGTTTCTGGCGAGCAGAGAATGATCATGACCTCCCCCTACTCAAGCAGGCCAATCTATTCTTATATCTATACATAAAAATTAGGTCCAAATTAATCTTATGGATACTACCTTTTGAAATGTTTTTTTTTAATTTGAACGAAGCATATTGGACCAGCACAGATTTCCCTGCATCAGTCCAACAGATCTGAAAAGACATTTCAATCTTCTATAATTTGTAAAGGAGTGACTAAAGCTCCGTACGCAAACAAAGCATAGTGACCACCATATATGTAAATTAATTAATAGCCTATACCCTGCACGGTGGCATTATATAAGTATCAAGTATTTTGGAAGAAACACGCATTTGAGCGTTGACACAACAGCACAGTGCACTGTATATATAAGTTAAGCTAAGCTACAGGAAAGCAGACTGGCACTTAGAATCTCAACCTGCTGCCTTAGTCTTATGGTGCAAGCAGGTACCTCTTCCTGCTGCATCCCCACCCTGCATTGTCATCATACATGTAAAACTCCACGCGTGTTCCTGGTCTAGAAAAGCTCGATAATGTTTCACGCAACTCCATGACCTTGATTTCACTGATCGAAGGATGGAAAGTTATTTCTATCTTTTTTCAGCACCACTGCCCAGGTGAATAGTCGTTTCACAAAAGCAACTTGGTCAGCCTCAGCCCCTTCCATGTCAATGGCTACTTTTTGGAGGCAATTCAAAGTGAGTTCCTCAGTCTTCCAGTCTGTTGGTTGATCACAAACACAGCCAGATGGGCACATATACGATGCCTAGAAAGAAGAGGTGGCTATCACTGTTAGGTATTGCACAGCATCATGAAGGAAGCAAAATTAGTAAACTGACAACTGTGTATGCTGGGAAGCACGTACCAGCACAGATATGTCTAATGAAAAATATCATTTGCAATTTTTTAGCAAATTAATTGCCATAATATGGTTGTTATGTGCAGCAAGAATAACATTGTGCAATCAAAAGTTCATGAATAAAATTTCTTAGAGTCAACACAGACCATTTAATGCTCACAGCTCCCATGCACGTGCTATCAACTGGACTCCAAGACTATAGGGCTACAATGTATTGCATTCAATAGATCAATGCATGCACAGCCCAACTTTGTTACTATCTCCTAAACCACAAAGTCGGCTATGCAGCAAATCAATCAGCTCTCCAATTATCTCCAGTACATTGGAAGTATTATTTAAAGGATGTCTTATTACCAAGAAAAGCATCCAACTCAAATGGAATAATGTATCATTGTTAGGACTTAGGAGATACGCAAACATGTGCCAAGTGCCTGTATTGTTGTATCTTCAAAGAAAATGAAAATGGAACAGAGTACCAGTGTCAAGACAAAACCTAAAATGAGAATATCAAGGCTAAATCGTGCAAAAAAAAAAAAAGCAAACACAATGCAATTTTTTTGTCAGTCACTTGAGTATTTAGATGCAAAAAGATATGATTTACCTCTAAGTCACTACTACATAGCAACAGTGTCAATATTCTTAGGTCTCTACACATCCTGAGAACATGAAACAAGGCGGCTCCAAAGATATGTCCTTTGCGTCGAAGATAGATAGTCAAGAATGTAAGGCGGGGGGGAGCTTTGTCAAGTCTTCCATGACATTTTGTGAGATCCCAATGACCTGCTTATTCATAAGAAGTCACCAGAAAAGAAATCATATGTATAGGTCAGGACCAAAAAGAAGAAATCCCATGTTCAAATAACTGATTACAGCACACGAAATGCTTATTCTAACATGATAAGGTAGCTATATATTCTTATGCATAAACCTAGATTTAAATATGCTAATTCTCCATAAGTAAAACTATGCTGTACAGCTGTGTATGAAGTCTTGACCAACAGCAAAGCATGAGAATAAGAATATGATTGCTCAATGTCTCAACATTAACGTCCCTGTTTTCACCACACCCAATGAATTCATGTCCCATGACTAAGGTACCACTGCACTGCAGACTGAGTATGTGCATATTTCACATTAACTGCTCTTGCTATACACATACCAAGATTTTATTCACCCTTCCCACACGACCAAAATCAAAGCAAGAAATTCCCAGGGATACTCTCAAATTTCACCATTACCAGGACAGTTCTATCACCCCACAAGTTGCATTGGGCTAATTGCCAAATGCCACTTTGATTACTCAATTTGGGCAGCGGGCACTCTCTTCATTTTTAAAGGCTTAAAGTGAAGTTTATTTTGTCTCAATTAAGGCATGGCCTTCCAGGCTGCCAATATAACTAAAATTCATGCCTGACCTAAATTAGGAATATACCTGGCCCTGTTCGGTTGCACCCTAAACCAGGGGGGTTCGAGAGGATTGGAGGGAATTGAAGGGAATTTTGACTTGTAGGGGACTAAATTCCCCTCAATCCCCTTCAACCCCTTGGATTGGGGTACAAACAAACAAGGCTTAAGAAAATAGCTATTGAACACAAATTAGCTTTGTTACAATAGTAGATTACTAGCAAGTTATTACTTCTATATGGTGGCACAACTCTGCATCAGTGAGGATATGAACCCACCTTGGGATAGAAAAGCATGACTGTAAGATTCTGGATGACCTGAAATTGGTCCAAGAGCTGCAAAAACCATTACTGAACAAGGAGTGGTGTAAATGATATACATGAATCATGCCGGTCAGCTGTTGGAGTTGTGCCAAGTTACCAAGCTTGACAGAGGTCGGATCGTACTCATCCAACCACTGAAGCCAAATGAGCTGAGGGGTTGAAATGTTGGCGACTGGCCTACTACTGCCAACAAAGCAGTGAATCAATGCAAACGTCTTGAGTGCCGGTGCCACTACAGTGAGCTGCTGCAATCCATCCAGACTATCCAGATGCAATTCCAAGAGAGATCCCGAGTGGATAGCAAGATTGGCCAGCCCACTGGCCTCGCTGACTTTGAGCTTCTGCAAGCAAGGGGCACCGCAGCGAGGACACGGCGTCACCGAGCTCGCACAGACCCTGGAGCCGGACGCAGCTCAAGGAGAGTTCAGTGAGCCGGTTGAAGACGCCGGCGGTCGGCACGGCAAGGCCGAGAAACCCTAGGTCGAGAGAGACCGCGGTGGCTTTCGCGAAGCAGGGCAGCTGGAACGCGCCTCTTTCCTCGGCCCCTTCCTCGCCACCGCCACCGGCATTTTCCACCGACACCCGGTTCTGGAAGACCAGGCGGCCCGACAGGCGGTCCGCGGCGACGGCGAGCCACGCCTCCACGGGCTCGGGGGCGGCGTCTAGGGTCCTCACGAGGAGGCAGCGGAGAGAGGCTTCATGGGCGGCGAGCGCGGAGGCGACGAGGTGGGGGTCGGAGTCGACGGGGAAGCGGAGCTCCGGGAGGAGCGCCCAGAGGCCGCGCCAGCGGCGGAGAGCACGCTGGTCCGACCGGCGGCGGCGGCGTCGTCGAGGAGGAGGAGGATGTGGACCAGGACGTCGTCCGGGAGGGCGCTGAGGCGGTCTTCGTCGAAGGGCTTGGCGGCGCCGGCGACTTCGCCGCCGCCGAGCTCCATGGGAAAGGCAAATTAATTCTGTAGCGGTGTGGTGTGGGACTGTGGGAGGTAGTGGGGAACGAATCGGTGTGTTGGGGCTCAATCACGTGCTTGTGAGTTTGGGGACTCTGGCTCTCTGCGAGTGGGGCCTACACGTATACGTCGTGTATCTGTATTTGTATATACACACGATGTGCTGTGCACTAGGAGACTAGGAGTACGTAGTAACCTGCCTTGAAGAGTCCCTGTGTAGAACATGTACCGTAGAGACTTCAAGTGGTCTAACGCTTGTAATACTTCTCTTGTATGCAATATGTAAGGAACAAAATTCAAATTATAGCATGAACGAAACTAAACGATGTTTGGTGCATTTCGATTCTTTTTTTTGTTTGTTTCAAGTAATCATAAGAAGATTCTCAGTATTCTTGGGATGATTATAGGTTTTACTTCCTTCGTTCCCAAAATATGTAACCCTGGTATCCTGAGGTATCACAGAATTTTAATTTTGATCAAATATAAAATAAAAAAATCATGTTTATGATGTAGATAAATATTTTTGTTTTAGTCATAGAATATATTTTCATAATAAATCTAAATAGAGATTCAAGTGCAGATAATATCTTCTATAAACTAGTCTAACATAAAGATTTTTTTTTTTTTGACTTCTTAGGAAATAAGATTTATATTCTTCTAGGGGACAGAGGTAGTATCATTTATGTTACATTTCCACGGATGATCTCTCTATTTCTCACACGCACGCATAGTTAAACCATAACATCCAAGGTTGACTGAATTCTATTTCATCGAAGTAACTGCATCTGAATTTTTAGAACAACATCTTTACAAGTTTATGACTAATACAAGCGCCTTTACATAAGCTGGGCTGCCCAAATAGCTTGACACAAACCTAACAAACAGCACAATTTGCAGCCCTCCCCTACTCAAGCAGGCCAAAATCTATTATATCTGCATAAAAATTAGGTCCAAATTAATCCTGTGGATACTGACTTTTGAATGATGTTTAATTTTTTTAATTCAATCTATTATTTCTGCATTTTTTTTTTGCGAGTATATCTGCATAAAAGTTTTGAACGAAGAATACTGGACCAGCACAGATGAACGAAGAATACTGGACCAGCACAGATCCACCCTAAAACAGTACAACAGATGACATATCAAGCTTGTAAAAGAGTGACTATAAAGCTCCGTATGCAAACACAGAGCATAGTGACCACCATAAACCTTAAATTAATAGCCTACACAAAGATAATATGCTACTGGCATGTGGCATCTGAGGGTTGACACAACAGCACAGTGCACTGTATACAGAGTTAAGCTACAAGAAAGCATACCGGAGCTTAGAATCACAACCTACTGCCTTAATCTTATGGCCCAAGCAGGTACCTCTTCCTGCGCAACCCTGCATTGTCATACATGTAAAACTCCACGTGTGTTCCTGGTCTAGAAAAACTCGATAATGTTCCACGCAACTCCCTGATCTTGATTTCACTGATTGAAGGATGGAAAGTTATTTCTATCTTTTTCAGCAAAACGGCCCAGGTGAATAGTCGCTTCACAAAAAGCAACTTGATGATCAGCCCCTTCCATGTCAATGGCTACTTTTTGGAGGCAATTCAAAGTGAGTTCCTCAGTCTTCCAGTCTGTTGGTTGATCACAAACACAGCCAGATGGGCACATATATGATGCCTAGAAAGAAGAAGTGGCGATCACCATCAGGTATTGCACAGATGACATCAGGATTCAGGAAGGAAACAAAATTAGTAAAATGAAAACTGTGAACATCAGGATGCATGTACCAGAGCAGATTTGTCTAGCAAAAATATCATTCACAGTTTATTAGCAAATTAATTGCCACAATATGAATGTTATGTGCAGCAAGAATAACATTACATAATCCCTAAAGTATTGTGCAATCAAAAGCCCATCAACAAAATTTCTCAGAGTCAACACAAACCATCAAAGGAACCTTATTAATGCTCACAGCTCCCATGTGAGTCAACTGGACTCCAAGACTAGGGCTACACTGTATTGCATTCAATAATACATGCACGGCCCAAATTTATTACCATCTCCTCAACATTACACAAAGTCGGCTATGCAGCAAATCAATCAGCTTTCCAATTATCTTCAGTATATTGGAAGTATTTAAAGGATGTCATTTATTGCCAAGAAAAGCATCCAACTTAAATGGAATAATGTATTATTGTTAGGAGATACACAAACGTGTGCCAATTGTCTGTATTGTTGTATCTTCATTTTTCAAAGAAAAAAATTGGAACAGAGTACCAGTCAAGACAAAACCTAAAGCGAGAATACCAAGGCTAAATCATGACAAGAAAAATGGAAATTTTGTCAGTCACTTGAGGATTTAGATGCCAAAAAAATGATTTACCTCTAAGTCACTATTACGTAGCACCAGTGTCAATTTTCTTAGATCTCTACACATCCTGAGAACATGAAACAAGGTGGCTCCAAAGGTATGTCCATTGTTTAGAAGAAAGATAGTCAAGAACGTAAGGCGGGGGAGCTTTGTCAAGTCTTCCATGACATATTGTGAGATCCCAATGTCCTGCTTATTCATAAGAAGTCACCAAAAAATAAATCATATGTATAGGTCACGACCAAAAAAGAAAAATCCCATGTTCAAATAACTGACTAAAGCACACAAAATGCTTATTATAACATGATAATGTTGCTTTATATATTCTCATGCATAACCTAGATTAAATGAAATATCCTTATGCTCCATAAAGTATAACTATATTGTACAGCTGTTTATGAAGTCTTTACCAGCTGCAAAGCATGAGAATAAGAATATGATTGCTAAAGTTCTCGACATTAACATCCCTATTTTTACCACACCCAATGAATTGATGTCCCATGACTAAGGTACCACTGCACCGTGGACTCTGAGTACGTGCATATTTCACATTTACTGCTCTTGCGAATTGTGATACACGTATCAAGATTTTATTCACCCTTCCTGACACGAGCAAAAACAAAGCAAGCATAATTCAAAGGGATATTCTCAAATTTCACCAATATTAGGACAGTACTGTCAACTCACAACTTTGATTGAATTCAAAAAAAAAAAAACTCACAACTTTGATTACTCAATTCAGGCACTCTCTTCATTTTTAAAGGCTTAAAGAGTGAAGTTTATTTTGTCTGAGTTAAAACTTGACCTTCGGGTGCCAATATAACTGAAAAATTCATGCCTAACCTAAATTAGGCATATGTACCATCTAAGCAAATAGCTATTGAACACAAATTAGCTTTGTTACAATAGCAGATTACTAGTGAGTTATTACTTCGATGGTGGCACAACTCTGCATCAGTGAGGATACGAACCCACCTTGGGATACGAAAGCATGAGTTTAAGATTCTGGATGACCTGAAATTGGTCCAATAGCTGCAGAAAACCATAACTGAACCAGGAGTGGTCTAAACGATACACATGAATCATGCCGATCAGCTGTTGGACTTCTGCCAAGTTACCAAACTTGACAGAGGTCGGATCATACACATCCAACCACTGAAGCCAAATGAGCTGAGTGGTTGAAATGTTGGCGACCGGCCGACTGTCAACAAAGCAGTTAACCAATGCAAACTTCTTGAGTGCCGGTGCCGTTACAGTGAGCTGCTGAAATCCATCCAGACTACCCAGATGCAATTTCAGGAGAGACCCAGAGTGGATGACGAGATTGGCCAGCCCACTGGCCTCGCTGACTTTGAGCTTCTGCAAGCAGGGGCACCGCAGCGAAGACACGGCGTCACCGAGCTCGCAGGGGCCCTGGAACCGGACGCAGCTGAGGGAGAGTTTAGTGAGCCGGCCGAAGACGCCGGCGGTCGGCACGACAAGGCCGAGAAACCCTATGTCGAGGGAGACCGCGGTGGCGTTCGCGAAGCAGGGCAGCTGGAACGCTCCTCTTTCTTCGGCCCCTTCCTCGCCATCGCCATCGGCATTTTCCTTTTCCCCCGACACGCGGTTCTGGAAGACTAGGCGGCCCGACAGGCGGTCCGCGGCGACGGCGAGCCACGCCTCCACGGGCTCTGGGGCGGCGTCCAGGGTCCCCACGTAGAGGCAGCGGAGAACGGCTTCGTGGGCGGCGAGCGCGGAGGCGACGAGGCAGGGATCGGAGTCGACGGGGAAGAGGAGCTCCGGGAGGAGCGCCCAGAGGCCGCGCCAGCGGCGGCAGAGGACGCTGGTCCGACCGGCGGCGGCGGCGTCGTCGAGGAGGAGGAGGATGTCGACCAGAAGGTCGTCGGGGAGGGCGCTGAAGCGGTCTTCGTTGAAGGGCTCGGCGGCGCCGGCGACTTCGCCGCCGCCGAGCTCCATGGGAAAGGCAAATGAATGGGAATGCGAATGCGAATGGGAATGGGAATGGGAATAGATTGCCTCGGTGCTTCTAGTACCGGCCTAGTCCTAGCGAGAAGTGCATAGACATACTGCTGCAATGCACAGTAGCACAAACAAGGATCTAGTAATTTGTAATTTTGTTCATTTAGATTTTGGGGCGCTTGCTTAAAAAAAATTTGGATCATATGAACCATGTTAATCTTTGCGAGTCGAAAGATTGTAAGTACAAGTTTCTACGTACATTCTATCTCTCTTCTAAATTATAAAATGTTTTGGTATTTTAAAATAAAGTGTTTTTTATTTTGTATCTAGATACAATGAATAACTAAATATATAGCAAAACAATGTATTTACAAAAACCTAAACTTCTTCTAAATTGGAACAGACTTTTTTTTAAACTAGAATACCCCACGACTGTCTAGTCATCATAAATAATTCTCGAAGTGACATCCCACGTGTTTGAGTTTCAAAGTCTCGGTCAAATTACCATTGGGGTATGATGGCAGGTTCTCTTTCAAGTGCGAACATCGCCTAACCCAGACCAAGATCATAAACATTTGATAATAATAATCAAATAAGCATCATTTTGCCCAGAGAGGGTGTCAGCATATTTACTGTATGCTAACAAAACCGGCTTGATATTGACATGCAAAAGTCAAACTGCTCGCTATAGTGTCATGTGTCAAATCTAGTTTATCATCAGATCTCATAAATGCTGCTACAATCAGCTGCCGAAATCTTAAGGCCAAAAAAAATAATGATACATTGAACTTTCTCCTTTCCCAAGGATGTTTCTGTTAAATACAACGCTGGAACAATGTGATGAAGTCAAATAGTATTCTAGGCATATATAATATATCATGGTGCTCCCGAAAGAAAATTTTGGTAGCGTTTACATATTCGAAAAGTAAACAAAAGTAAAGAAGCAGAGAGAATTTTATGACTCAAACAATGACTAATCAACAACTAGCAAGTTCCAAATATCATGCATATAAGGGTTGGTTCAAGTATTCAGCCAGAGTATCCAGAGCACCATCTTATCAGTCTCCGCAATCCACAGGCTGTGTAGATGCACACACCAGATGTCTTCAAGGCATTTATTCGTGTCTTTTCTTTTCTCTTGTATATATAACCAAAATCATTATTCTGAACAGCAGGAACAACAATGTGTCGTTTTCCAGGAACTGATACTGTGCCAAGCACTTGCTTCAATTTTGGGAGGCTCTTCCTTCCATGAACAGCCGAAGACGTTGATTTAGACATAGGTGGATTCACTACCCGGCGACCCCAGCCGCAGCCACCCGGGCTCCTCGACAAATACACAATGAAACATAATGAAGTTGTTATGCTATATAAATAAAGGATTGAAATATATTTTTTTCTATAGCACAAACTCATCATACTAAAATTTACCTGGGCTCTAAAATTTTTCTGGGTCCGCTACTGGATTTAGAAATACATAACTTCAACAGAGATCATAAGTTGGGCAACAACATTCATTCAGATAACTGGCATATCTAAAACTTACTGGCATGCACTGTTAAAGTGTTAATTGAACCTAAAGCATCAGAATGGATACATAGAGAACTAGTGAAATGCATGACCCAGTTCTAGTGATCTATCCAAGCTGCAAAAGCTGCTAGCCTCTCCATACTTGGAAGATCAAATTCTTGTTGAACATCCATCCCATGAAGTATCGACAGGCAAACAATTTCAGTGCTCTTTAGCAAGCAATGCTGACTCTGCAAAATAAGGAACATAGGGAATAACAGACCGATGGCCATGAACTAGCGCACAGAGAGCAGACGCTTCTTGTCCACGTCATAAGATATCAGTTTCCTGTTCCAGTACTAAACAAAGAAGACCAAGCCATGATCTGGGTGAATGGAGACCACATCCCAATCAATCTTGAAACAACCCATTCTTCCAAACAGGTGGGAATAGCTCACATTGTGCCTCAAAATCCATTTCTCTGCATCATAGTCCTCCAGAACCCAAATCGAAAGTCCATCCATCACCAAATTACCTGAACTCTCACCGATGCAATGCAGGCGCCCTTGAGATTGACCAAGCAAAGCAACTGAAGCACAACTGTCTGGTAAGCAGATGGTCCTAGAAGGGTTTCCCTTCCCCATCAACCGCAACAATGATCTTCTTGTTTTTACAAAGGCAGTCGATGCTCACATGCATCATGCCACGAAAAGGGCATTGTGCAATTGGATATATCCGTACACCACTATCCCACTCTGTCCCTGTCCCCCAGTAATAATATGGCATCCATGATTCAGTTACAGAAGACAAGGTGTGCACCTCTTCCAACTGAATCATATCTTCTTCAAACCAGAACTGGACCAACTGAAAGTGAGAGAAAGCTGGATCAAAGATCAAACAGGTGACCGCACATTCCTCGGAAAGTCATGTTCATTCTCTCTCTCCTCACGAGGCACGGCCACACACTGCTCGGTGGCAGGATTGCACACAATATATATAGCCCATTGAATCATCACGCATGTACGAGGCACGCCGGTGCCCGAAGAGGACGAGCCCGTTGCAGGAGTCCAGGAGGACGATGTTCTCGATCTCGGGTACCTTGGTGAGGAAGGACAAGGAAGGATCGGCGAGCGGCACCTACCTCCCCGACAGGTGGACGAACTCGCCGTAGTTCTTACCAACGTCGCCGGTGAAAAGCCCTTCTAGGGTTTTGGGAAGCTTCTGGCAGCGGAGGCGGTCGGCGATGAGGCCGCACCAGGCCTTGGAGACGCACTCTTGGCGCGGAGGTGCGAGAGGATCTCCACGAGGGAGTCGTCGATCGGGTGGGCAGCGCAGCACCGCGACCTCGCCGCCGCTCTTGGTCTTGGGGCGATCCATGTCGCTGAGTAAAAAGGAGGAGCCGGAGCCCGGAAGAGTTGAGCGGGTTTGAGTGTGCGGTGGCAGAGAGGAATTGAGGGCGCGCGAAGTCGGGGGAACCTACCGGCTGCCGGAGACGAAGCGGATCGATATCTCGCCGCCGCGCCGCCGCGGGCACTGGTCGCCGACCTGGCGGCTGGCGCGCCCTCACATTGAACTGCGTTTTGAAAAGTTGAATCGCCATTTCGTCGAAGGCTCCAAGGCCCAAGCCCATCGGTGTCTGGTAAAAGCAAATCCTTTTCATTTTTTTCTTTTTTTAGTTAAATAAAATAAAATATCTTCCGCTCAAAAAAAAAAAAGTTGATAAAATATTTTTTTATTTATATTAAATACTTTCATCATTCTAAATTATAAGATGTTTGACTGTCTTGTTCAAAAATTTATGCAAAATATCACTTCTTTTATTATGGCTTGTTTTACAATAAAAGTTCTTCAAAAATAACTTAAATTTGACTATGTTTGTGTAAATTTTTTTAATAAGATAACTTGAACTAAAAAAGTCAAACGTCTTATAACTTAGGATGAAGGAGCCAATAATTTATCTAATTCAAAGAAATTGTAATTTATCTCTCTAAATGAAACGACAATTCTAATCTAATTTAATCATAACTAGAATAGCAATTCTAACAAACACAGCCTGTTCATAATTTTTGGTAAACAAAATAAGAAAATATCTATTTTTGGCTCAATACATTTGTGCTATAAAGTAGTATATCAGGGCCTTCTACATTTTAGATTAGAAGGGGCAACCTGGCATAAGCTCATATAAACGAGAAATGAGAGCTCCTAAGTCAAAACTGAATACTGCTACAGGGTGCAGCATACGATCAAATTCTAGTTCAGAAACAGCATGGATCGGGAGTATATTAAATTCAGGTTTCCTCTTTCTGATTTACAATATTCAACATTCAGCAGTATTGAGAATAGACTCCAGTGTGTATAGAGATCTTTATGACAAGAAAAATGGACAGCGTGAAAGGAGAAAAACTGCATTCGTAGCAAAGGTAATCATAGTCAATCAGGATTGCACAACTGAGCCCCCACCAGCATTTTGGCAATCAAAGTTCTTCGGTCGCCCTGAACTCTTGTTAGTGATATTTCAGGGGATGAAATTCTTTACAAGTACTACCAGTGTCAGTGTCCAAGAAAATCCACAGGTATTGTAGCTCAAGAGATCACAAATCAGATGCAATAAGTTCCATATAGCATTCAAGATCAAGCACGCAATATCGATTACATATGCTTTGAGGTTCCTTCTTGATCCCATTGGTTGTTCCAAAGTTCACATCTTCAGATGATTAATTGATTAATTCCTTTTCTCATAAGATGAACAGATAATTAAATATTGCAATTTGTAAAACTGTGAGCAGTTTGGCATCCTAGCTCGATTGCATACACAAAACGGGGCCACAATCATAGATTCTTTCAGTACAAAAGTGCCATGCAATATGATGGTGATGCCATCTGACTTCTGTATGTGCTCCATAGCGAACATGACAGTCTCCAACATCTCAACAACATATGAAACGGGGGGATTCATTTCTCCACTCGTTTCCTGTACTTCCAGCATTCTGCCTCCAGGTTGCCAAGGCTGAGAATATATATCCAACGATTGAATCTTGTTAGAAAACAAAAGTAAACATTTTTGGTGTGAAGCACCTTCAAAATTCCCATGTATCATATTGCAGAGACATAGCTAATCTGTACAGTTGCACAGTTTTTTTTTTTTTTTTTTTTTTTTTTTGTGGTACCTGGCTCAGCTATAGATTGTTGTAATAAAGAACAATAAGTGTCAGTGCTAAAAGCAAGTAATCAGCATCTACAAGCAAGTTATGTTTCTGGCTAGAAGTCTCCAATTACACTGAACCAGTTGTTCCCCAGCAGCATAGTGAAAAACATCAGCTAGGGAGCAAAAAAAAGAGAAATGTGATAGCAACATCCTACAGGTATAATTTTGGGGGGCCGGATTTTCCCGAGGGACATTTTCAAGCATCAGGATTCATGTGGGTGGCCAAAAATGCGAACCTGTTTAGTTCCAGATTTCTCGCTCACTTGATTCAACCTCACATGGGCAATACAGAAAATGCAGAACACATCGGTTCAAGCACACGGCATAGGTTTAGCAACAGGTATAGGTTTACCAAAAAGGCACGGCTACCTGTCGCCCAAATTGAAATTGTAAGAAAAAAGGTACATGTTCTGAACTGCCAGCACTGGAGCCAAGAATGAGAGAGAAGGTCACGAGCTTCCCGCATTGGAGGAAAAAGGGAGACCTCCCTGCCGTCCAAATGCACATGGATGCAGATGGAATCAAGATTCAATGGGGACGTGTTCGATCCAGGTTGAAGAAGAGGCAACAGCACCGTTGGAGTTGCAGGGGAGATGACTGTCGCATCTCTGGGGCAAGCTTCTGGAGGGTAACTGGTGAAATGGGGTTTCATTTCTCTAATCTACAGTACATCCAACATTCAAACCTTGTTAGGAAAAAAAAGTCTAACCTTTTGGTTCTGGACTAGAGTTACTGGTGAAGTGCCTTCAAAGTTCTCAAGTACCATACTGTAGAGTATAGACAGAGATATTTTGTACAGTTCTACACTATTTTCTTGTGACGTACCTGGCTAAGCTGTATATTGTTGTAACAAAGAACCTGGCTCAGCTATAGATTGTTGTAACAAAGAATAATAATTTTTAGTGCTGAAAGCAAGTAATCAGCATCTATAAGCGAGTTCTCTTTCTGGCCAGAAGTCTTCCATTACAATGAACCAGTTGATCCCCAGCAGCATAGTAAAAAACATCAGGTAGGGAGCAAAAAAGAGAAATGTGAGACAGCGACAGGTATAATATTTTCCCATGCCAGCAGTGTATTAACGTGTACAAGAGGCATCAGAAGAAAACCGAGCTGACAGAACTATGTGCATTAAACCACACTGTTTTCCATTAAGAGAGTCCCATTCTCTGGATTTCATGAAGGATTCCTCCAAATTTCAGAATTTACTTCCCATATTTTTTTCACAAAGGTTTTTTTAGAGTTTAGTTCATAATTCAATAAAATCCTCAATAATACAGAACACCTATTGAAGCAGGACCTTAGCTAAATGTGAACAAGCTATCTATCATGAAACCAACAACCATGGCCAACTAAAAGGTTTAATGCAACAGAGCTGAGTATAAAACTTCCTGTTACAAACGTCATTTGCAACATATGGAAGATTACATGTGTTCATTCAGACTAAAAATACAGGAAAAGGACAGAGGAAACACAATCATTGTGAGTAAATAGTAATTACTCAGCAGTAAGGTCTATAGAAACAGAAAAAAAAAAAAAAAATCAAAGCATACAAGATCATGACAATTCTGTGAACGCAAAAAAGTCATTTGAAAATATAATTTCAACACAGATCATCATAAGTTGGCCAACAGCATTCATTTAGACAACTAGCTAACTAAGTCTAGCCTGCATACATGCCTCGACAAGCTTGCAGTGTTAGTCGAACCTAATGCATCAGAAGACAAGAGATACATAATAAACCAGCAAAATGCATCAACTAGTTCTAGTAGATCTATCCAAGATGCTGGAAGTTCCATACTCACATTGGAAGATCAAATTCTCGTTCAACATCCCACAGAGAATCCCAAAAGCACCAATTTCAGTGCTTCTTAGCAAGCATAGTGAAAACCATCAGCTAGGGAGCAAAAAAGATAAATATGACAGCTACAGGTATAAATTTTTCTCATGCCAGCAGTGTATTAATGTCATAATGTGTACTCGAGGCATCAAAGAGAACCAAGCAGCACAGAACTAATTTGTACATTAGAGTATTAGACCACTCTGTTTTCTATTAAGAGAATCCCACTCTCTGGATTTGGTGAAGGATTCCTCCAAAATCTCAGAAGTTAATTCTCATATTTTGACAAGAGAAATTTTGGAGTTTTGTTCATATTTCAATAAAATTCTCAAACAAAACACCTATTGAAGCAGGACCTTAACTAAATCTGAATAAGCTATCTATCATGAAACCAACGTCAACTATGAACAACTAAAAGGTTAATGTGACAAAGTTTTCAGTATAAAACTTCCTGTTACAAACATCATTTGCAAAATTCATTCAGACTTAAAAAAAAAAAAAAAAAAACAGAAAGGACGGAGGAAACACATTTATTGTGAGTAAATAGAAATTACTCATTAGTAAGGCCTACAGAAATAGAGGGGAAAAGAAGATCCAAGCATACAAGATCATGACAATTCTGTGAATGCGAAAAAAGCATTTGAAAATATAACTTCAACACAGATCATAAGTTGGTCAATATCATTCATTTAGATAACTAGCATAACTAAAGCTAGCTTGCATGCATGTCTCAACAAGCTAGCAGTGTTAGTCGAACCTATGCATCAGAAGAGAAGAGATACATATAACAAATCAGCAAAATGTTACCCTAGTTCTAGTAGATCCATCTCAAAATGCTGGATGTTCCATTCTTGCATTCGAATGAAGGTCAAATTCTCATTCAACGTCCCACAAAGAATGCCACAAGCATCAATTTCAGTGCTTCTTAGCAAGCGCCACTGACCTAGAGTGCAGAGAGCATGCACTTCCTTCCTATCCATGTCATATGATACCAGCTTCCGGTTCCAGTAATGAACAAAAAAGAGACCAACCCAGGATATGGATGAATCGTGACCATATCCCAGTCAAAGCAGCGACAGCTATTCTTAATTCCAAAAAGCCAGGAGAAGCTCACATTGTCCCTCAGAACCCATCTTTCGACCACCCTTAGAATAACTAAAAAGAGAAAATACCAAGGAAGCAGAATCCATTGTCACGAGTCACTTACCAGAAAGACGCAAACACAGATCCAGGAATATAAGATGATTACAATTCTGCGAACATGGGAAAAGAACATTTCAGCTTCAAGAGAAACCATCACAAGTCAGGCAACAACATTCATTCATTTAGACAGCTCGCACACCTAAAGCCTAGCTTACATCAATTTGTTCACAGTGTTAACTGAACCAAAAGCATTAAAAGGGATACATAAGCAACCAGCAGAATGCATCACCTAGTTCTAGAAGATATATACAAGCTGCTAGCTGCTCCATTCTTGGACTAAATTCCTGTTGGACATCCCACAGAGTATCCCATAAGCAACAATTTCAGTACTTCTTAGCGAGCGCCGCTGACTCTGCGAAATAAGGAACATATGGGATAATATGTCGATGATAGCCATGTAGACTGCAGAGAGCACGCACTTCCTCCTTATCCATGTCATATGATATCAGCTTAGGATTCCAATTCTCAGCAAAGAAGACTAAACCACAATCTGGATGAATGCCGACCACATTCCAGTCTGAATGCAAACGGCCGCTCATTCTTCCAAACAACTTGGAGAAGCTCACATTGTCCCTCAGAACCCATTTTTCTGCACTGTAGTCCTCAAGAACCCAAATGGACAGTTGAGTCATCTGGGAACCCTTTCTCATACTTCCACTGAGGCAATGTAGCTTCCCCTGTGATTGACCAATAAAAACAGGAAAACCACGATCTTCTTGTGGCCAGTGCAGGGTCCTACATGGCCTCCCTTCTCCAACAACTGCAAGTATCATATTACAGTTTCCTTCAGGGCTCTGGTGGTTACGCACATGCAGCATGCCGTTAAAGGCGCACCCCGCAAAGGCACCTGAGCACACCCTTGTCATGCCTGGTGCCAGGCCCGGTACACCTTTGAGTTCTAACCTCCATGCTCCAGTTACCGAAGAGAAAGAGAAGGTGTACACATGTATCTCGTCAAACAGATTATATCCCAACTTAAATTGTATCAACTGAAAGTGTGGAGAGATAGCTGGGTCAAAAACCAAATAGGTCTCCGGGCCATAATCTTGGTAATCTTCATCATCGCTGTCATCCCATTCCCCTGGACAATAGCCGGAGCCGGGCACGGACACCCACTCCTCGGTGGCCGGGTTGCACACAATGTAGGCCAGCGAGTCATACCTGTCTTCTGAAACCTGCCTGTGCCCAAAGAGGACGAGCCCGTTGCAGGAATCCAAGAGGACGATCTTTTTAATCTCTGGCAACTTCGTGAGGAAGGAGAAGGAAGGGTCGACGAGAGGCACCGGCCTCCCTGACAGGTCGATGAAACGACCATAGCTCTCAACTGCGCCGCCGGCGAAAAAAGCCTTCTAGGGTTTGGGGGGACTTCCGGCAGCGGAGGCGGTCGGTGATGAGGCCGCACCAGTCTTTGGAGACGCACTTGAATCGGAAAAGGGGCTTGGCTTGGAGGCGCGAGAGGATCTCCACGAGGGAGTCGTCGGGCGGGCAGGCCACCGCGACCGTGTCCCTCTTGGCCTTGCGGCCGTCCATGTCGCTGAGGAAAGGAAGGAGCCAGATGAGTGCGCGGCGCCAGAGAGGAATGCAGAGTGTGCGAAGTTGGGGGAACGGGGACCTACCGGCCGCCGGAGATGAAACAGATCGATATTGCCGCCGCGCCGCCGCGCACTGGTCGCCGACCTGGTGCCTGGTGGTGTGCGGGAGGGAGACGCCCCGCACTTAGATTTGGGTTTTTTTTTTTTTCTCTCGAAGGACAGGAAGCCCAAAGGCTGAAAGCCCATCGGTTGTAGCATAAGCCCAAAGAGAGAACCAAAACTATGAACAGATTGAATTTTTTGTCCAGTGAAAAAGTCTACCTTTCCTCTCAACAGTCTGTTTTTTTTCTCGCTAAATTTCAAAACCGGGCAAACCACCCCCTCAACTTTTCAAACCGTACATTTTACCTCCCTGAAGCAGCAGTTTTGAAGACGGTTTTATCTTTTTCTTTTTTATTTATTTAGGCTAAATTTTTAAAAAATCATAATTAGCAGGCATGATGCGGATGATTTGAGTTGAGCGCAGTTAATGAAAGAATTATGGTTCAGAACTTTTGGTTTGAAAAATTACTATTCAGCCCTTGTAGCGAAGTTGAATCGTCAAAGCCTAAATTTGAGCAGACATCAGCCTGTTGTACGTAAAGAAGATCCAATTCTCTACTGCGGTATAAATTTTGTCATGGTTCAGTCTGGCTTACAATCCGACTGATCGAACAATGTTTGGAGATCTGAGGTTCCTTGGCTAAAATTTCACAAGAGGTCCAGTGTTTACGTTATGCGATTATGCCGCGCAAACAGCTGTCAGAATTAAAAAGGTTAAACTGAGCACTGGTACACGGCGCAGCATCAATGTACAGTCAGATTTTTTTCAGATTTGCTCTTCGTAATTTAGAACCCTCGACATCCAGCACTATTAACCTCATGGCCCAGTGTGCATATTGGCCTTTATTTACGAGAGGAAAAAGAAAAAAAAAAGCAACAGAGCTGGAAAGGAGAAAAGGTGCATCGTGCAAAGGTAATCAGAGTCAATCTGAGATGGCACAAATGGAGCCCCCTACAGGCATTCTCTTTGGACAATCAGAGTTCAAGAGTTCAGCCTGAACTCCTCTGGTCATATTTCAGGAGATGAAGTTCTACGGAGTATTGCATTGCCAGTCAGGTTGCTTAACGTGCCTAATTAGCAGGCAGATTGAGTAACATTATGAAACGTGAAAAGGCAAATCGAAGGTAAGTATACGGCTCAACAGATCAGAAATCACATGGCACAAGCATCTCATTAAAAAGGAAAAGCATTCAGGATCAATCGATTTTCTATATCCTGTTCTTATCGCCACGACCAGATAAATTGTTTAGAATTTCTCAAACTATAGGCAGCTCAACCACATAAGTGCAGCTCTGCACGGACAAACTTGACACAGGCAATATGATCTTAGTACCTTCTGTGATATGTCCCATAGTTGAAACAACATTCTGTATCCAAAATCATTTCATCGCCATAGGAAATGGGAATTCAATTAAAATTTGTTTTCTAATCTTTCAGCATTTTAACTCCAGGTTACATAGGCTCTAATGTACAACTTAATCTGAAGAAGAATATCCAACATTAGGAGCTTTTTCAAAAAGATTAATATGTACTTTTGTCTTCAAGCATACTATGCTATAAATCTCGTCATGAAGTGGATGAGTTGAGTTGCTGGAGAGCAGGGCAGTCAATGGAAGAATACGGCTCAGAGCTTTTGTTTGAAAATTTATTAAGGTTCGTAAACAAGATTCAATTTCTATTGTGCTACAAATTTGGTCATGGTTGAATGTCTTAAAACGTGACTGATCTAACAATGTTTGGAGACAACAGTCAAAACTCAAAAGATTAAACTAAGCACTGTCACACGGAGTAGCATTAGTATACAGTCAGATTTTATTTCAGAAATACTAGAATCTAAGGATATTACAATCAGGTTTGCTCTTTCTAATTTGGAACATTCAGCATTCAGCACTACTGTGTGAATATTGGCCTTTACGAAGGTAAAAAGGAAAAGCAGAGCAGGAAAGGACAAAAGGAGCATCGTAGAAATGGTAAGCGGGTCAATCTGAGATTCAGAATCAATAATGAGATGGCACAAATGGAACCTCTACAGCCATTCTCTTTGGACAATCAGAGTTCAAACAGAGGGCATTCTCTTTGGACAATCAGAGTTCAGCCTGAACTCTTATAGTCATATTTTAGGGGATGAAGTTCTTCAACAGTATTGTATTGTCAGTCAGGTTGCTTAATAAGTGCTTCATTAGCGGGCAGATTGAGTAACATTCAGGAATATTAATTTCTGAAATAGCTCAACATATCAGAAATCAGATGGCATAAGTATCTCATTCAAAAAGATAGCATTCAGGATCAATCACGCAATATCAATTTCTACCATTTGGCCTTGCTTGTTCATCTCATTAGTCCTTCCAAAGTTCTTATCGCCACGACTAGATAAATTGTGAACTTTTGAATTTGTCAAACCATAGGCAGTTTGACCATGTAAAGCGCAACTCTGCATGGACATTAAAAACTTGGGCCAGGCAATATGATCTTAGTACCTTATGTGATATGCCAGAGCTGAGACAACATTTTGTCTCCAAAATCATTTCATCGCCACAGGAAATGGGAGTTCACTTCAAATTTGTTTTCTAATCTTTCAGCGTTTTAACTCCAGGTTACATAGGCTCTAACGTACAACTTAATCTGAAGAAGAATATCCAGCATTAGGAGCTTTTTCGAAAAGAGTTGAATCTTTTGGCACCTGAGTTTCTGGTGAAGCACCTTCACTGTTCTCGACCATCATACACTCATACCACAGAGCATACAAAGAGCTAATTTGTACAGTTGTACACAATTTATTTGTAAATTATCTGGCACTACTATAATTATTGTAACAAAGGACAAGGTTTTTCAGTGGCTAAGTAAAATACAGGTGTTTTCTACAGCAGTGCTGAAAGCAAGTATTCAGAATCTACAAGCAAGTTTTGTTCCTGGTCAAAAGTAATTCATCATCTACAAGCAAGTTTTGTTCCTGGTCAAAAGTAATTCAGCATTACGAGCAACTTTTGTTTGTGGTCAAAAGTCTCCAATTACAAGGGTCAGGTTGTTCCCAGAAATGTGACAGCTACAGTTTTTTTTCCCCCCCCACATGCCTGCAGCGTATTAATAGGTACAAAAGGAATCAAAAAGGTAAAACTGAGGCACCAAGCTGCACAGAGCTAACCTGTACATTAACAAACCCCCACTGTTTGGGTTAGAGGAGGGGATTCCTCCAAAATTTCAAAATTTTAGTCCCTATTTTGACAAGGGAAAATTTTAAGAGTTCAGTTCAGATTTGAATTAAATCCTCAACGACACAAATCCCCTATAGAAGCAGGACCTGACATAGTTGTGAACAAGGTATATTTATCATGGAACCAACATCAACTATGTCGATTCAAAGGTTAATGTAGCAGAGTTTCAGTCTAAAATTTCCCTATATGAATATCATTTGTCACATACGGAAGTTACACATATTCACTCAGACTAAATGGGCCAGCAAACAAATCCATTGTGAGTAAATAGTAATCACTCACTAGTAAGCCCCATAAATAAAATACCAAGGAAGCAGAATCCATTGTCAATAGCGACGACTTGCCAGTAAGACACAAACACAGATCCAGGCATAAAAAGATTATTATAATTCTGCGAACATAGAAAAAAGCATTTAAACTTAACAGAAACCATCACAAGTCAGGCAACAAGACACCTAAAGCCTAGCTTGCATCAATTTGTTCAGAGTGTTAACTGAACCTAAAGCATTAGAAGGGATACATAAACAAATAGCAGAATGCATCACCTAGTTCTAATAGATCGAAGCTGCTAACTGCTCCATTCTTGGAAGATTAAATTCCTGTTGGACATCCCATGGAGTATCCCATAAGCAACAATTTCAGTGCTTCTTAGCGAGTGCCGCTGAGCGCTGACTCTGCGAAATAAGGAACATATGGGAAAATTTGCTGACGATAGCCATGTAGACTGCAAACAGCACAGACTTCCTTCTTATCCGTGTCATATGATATCAACTTACATTTCCAGTACTCAGCAAAGAAGACAAAACCACGATGAATGGCGACCACATTCCAGTCTGAGTGCAAACGGCCACTCATTCTTCCAAACAGCTGGGAGAAGCTCACATTGTTCCTCAGAACCCATTTTTCTGCATTGTAGTCCTCAAGAACCCAAATGGACAGTTCAGTCATCTGGGAACCCTTCATATGTCCACTCAGGCAATGTAGGTGCCCTTGGTATTGACCAATAAAAACAAGATCACCACGATCTTTTTCTGGCCAGTGCAGGGTCCTAAGTGGCCTCCCTTCCCCACCAACTGCAAGTATCATATTCTGGTTTTCTTCAGGGAGGGGGCTCTGGCAGGCAGGCACATGCATCATGCCGTTAAAGGGGCACCCCACAAAGGCACCTCTGTGTCTGTGCACCATTGCCAGACTCAGTTCCGGTACACCTTCGAGCCTCCATGCCCCAGTTACAGAAGAGAAGGTGTACACCTTATACAATTCAATTACATCTAACAACCTAAACTCGATCAACTGAAAGTGTGGAGAGATAGCCGGGTCAAAAACCAAATAGGTGTCTGTATCATGTTCAAGGTTACTTTCATCGTCGCTGTCGCTGTTGCTGACATCAAATTTCCATGGAATATAGCCGGAGCTGGGCACGGACACCCACTCCTCGGTGGCGGGGTTGCACACAATATAGCCCAGCGAGTCATACCTGTCCGAAACCCGCCTATGCCCAAAGAGGACGAGCCCGTTGCAGGAATCCAAGAGGACGATCTTTTTAATCTCTGGCAACTTCGTCAGGAAGGAGAAGGAAGGGTCGACGACAGGCACCGGCCTTCCTGACAGGTCGATGAAACGACCGTAGTTTTCAACTCCTTCGCCGGCGAAAAAGCCTTCTAGGGTTTGGGGGAACTTCCGGCAGCCGAGGCGATCGGTGATGAGGCCGCACCAGTCTTTGGAGACGCACTTGAATCGGAAGAGGGGCTTGGCGTGGAGGCGCGAGAAGATCTCCACGAGGAAGTCGTCGGGCGGGCAGGTGACCTCGACATTGCCCCTCTTGGCCTCGGGGCAATCCATGTCCCTTCGCTGAGAAAATGGAGGAACAGAGCCGTAGGTGAGCGGATCTGCCGCGCCAGAGAGGAATGCAGCTAGCGAGCTTACCGGCGGCCGGAGACGATGGGGCAAGCCGGAAGGGGTGGCGCCGCCACGGACACTGGCCAGTGAAGGACTGATGCTGTGTGTGAGAAGGAACGAGGCCGCAGTGTACTCACATTTGGGTGAGGGGGGAGAGTTTGGAGCCGCTGGAGAGCATTTACGATGGGTGGTTGGGAACTAGTGTCGCCCGAAATTTAATTCATCAAAGCGGTTGTGCGTGTGGTGAAAGAGTGTTTTCTATTTAAAAAACAAAAGAGTATTCCTCTATTTTAAATTATAAGTTATTGTAAAATTTTAAAGGTTAAAACCTTTTAAATTTGATCAAATTTATTATATAATAGAATACTAACATTTATGACATCAACTAAGTATCATTAATTTTTTATTAGTTATATTTCATCGTATACCTATTTGATATTATAACTCTTTGTAGTTTTTTTATAATTTTGGTCAAACTTAAAAAGTTTGATTCTAAGATTACTAACATTATGAAACATGCTAAGTGCTATTAAATTCATTACATAATATATTTTTGTAATAAGCATAGTTGGAGACATAAAAAAAAAAAATAATAATAATAATAATAATAATAATAATAATAATAATAATAATAATAATAATATTCAATATTAATAATAATAATATTCAATATAAGCTTGATCTAAGTTAAACGAACTTGATTTACATGAATATCATAGTTACACCCTTTTGTAAATAGAGATACTAGTGTCCATTTTCAAATACTTTTTGGTTCACTTATAATTTTTTTTAAAAAAATTACTTGATAGTTCAAAAAATATAAGTTAAACAAATTTGATTTACATGAATATCATAGTACTACAAGGATCTTCTAACAACACTTGAAGTAACTTTGTTAGACATTTAAGTCATTTCATTATTCTGAAGGTATCCCCATCTTTTTTAAAAGGGAAAGGGAGCTTATATTAAATTTTGACATAGGACATCACCAAATCAGTAAATTACACATAAAAAATTCTAAAACAAAAATATATAATATTCTATCTAGATTCTTTTATCGTCTTCTATCCCAATGGCCTCCTTTGACCTTTGGAGCTAAAGTGTAGTCATTATGCTAAATCCAATTACTAACCCTAAGACATTGGACATGCAGCAAGACCTAACGCTTTAAAACTAGTCCAAAACACATCTAAATCACACAAAAATATTGGCAGTGGTATCATTGGGACATAGGTTGCAGAATCATCACCTGGAGACCTTAAATTATGCTCTGCGATCGATAAGATCGATTTTTCATTTTTCATAGGAGCCTCCCAAAAGCACCCCTCCCCATTGCAATTGCAAATAAAGGGCACAAATTGCCCGCCTATTGATAAAATTGATGTCTGCAATGGTAATCTCTTCATAGCAATTCCAAAGCCATAGTAGGAAACATGATCCCGACTGAAAATCATTTGAGATTACCAAAAATTTATTTGGACTCAAACCGTAAGATATTCGAAAACTGTGGAAAAAGATGTGGTCCCACGTGTGATGGTGGCAACGCGAAGCAAGGAGCCGAAGGTCCTACCCTAAGCCCTAGTTGGTGGGCGACGTGAAAAGCTCTCTTATGCGGGGCATCTAGTTGTATATAGAAGGTACTTTGATGTGAACAAGGGTTCCCGATCTTCCGAAAGGTTACTCTCGGTTTAGTGGAAACAAGGCACAAGTCGATCCGGCTTCTGAACAGCACCATCCGAAAACTCGCAATCGCAGCACCGTGTCTCCTCTGGTTATCAATCGGTGTTGCACAGTTGACCTTGCCAAAAAGACTAATCCTTGCCTGCGAATCGAAGAACACAATCAAGAACGAGAAAGAAAGCAAGCAATTTGTAGATGAATAATTAAGCTCACGAGTTGGGGTCTCACGAGTTGGGGTCTCACAAACCGATGAAACGATAAAACTATTCTTGACAGATTAATCTAAGCAAAACCCAAACCCTAATTTGGGTGGTGGCTACTGATTATAAGAAGTTTAGGGTCATGCAAGACCCCTTGGACGCACTTCTAATAAGTTCCAACTCAATACAAAGCCCAAAGACCAAAATACGACATCGCAGCGTCAGGACAAATTTTGAACATCAACTTGTTCGGACGATTCCCGATGACTCCTGATGAATTTGGGCCTCCAACAAGACTCATTGGAAATGTCTTCTTGTTATCTTTCTTTAGAGTATAATAATGTCCAAATTCGAGTCCAGATGCATCCTGAGCAACCAATTTATGGCAGACTGCTCCGGACTCTAAGATGGACTTCGAAGTCGACTTGGTTTGGGCCTCCACCTTGACTTAAACGTCTTTGCTGGTCCTCCACGCCTCTAAGCCCTCCTCTATGTATCTCCCGGTCCTCTACATGGTCTCTAATCATAATATAATCATTAGGTAGCAATCTATTCTCAAAATTATATAAAAAGTTGCTTAGGAACGAGCTCATCTATAAATTTAATTTCACACGCAAGCTCTTGTGATTGGCCTTAAATGTTTAGTGGAGGATCATTTTATATATCCGAAGGAGTGATACCCAGTGAAGTGAAGGTGCAAGGTGGTGGTGGTGAACTTGCTAGTTGGCTGGCGACTTGGCCTGGTGTGAAAATGAAGGGGACGGAGGAGGTGGTTGGTGAGGAGGACGGAGAGGGCCGAGGGCGGGAGTGGAGTGCGGTGCGACTTGCCTTTCTCAACCAACGGCAGCTACAGCTACTACAGGTGAACACCAAAGGTGTGGTTTTTATTCCCGCGTCGTCACTCCATGGAGAGGAGAGTGACTGAGTGAGTGAAATATAGCTAGCTGGAAGAAATGGCTGATAGCGATGCTGCTCCAACATACGCTTGCTTGCCCCTTCTTTGGCGTGCAACATACGCACTCCTACATGAGATGTTTGTGGATGGATCCATGAAGGTAGTTGCTTATTTCTGCGGGTTTTTCTTACCCACGAATATGCGGGTATGGATGGTACGTACTCATACCCGTACCCGCTATACCTGATGGGCAAAGGATTTTGTTCAAATTTATACCTGCGGATAGAAAATTCATTTCATACCTGCATTTTTATCGGGTAAAACCATCGGGTACTCGGGTTTCGGGCACCCGTTGCCATCTTACCTCACCTTATTCACACTGAATTGGTCAAAGTTGCTAAGTATTTTTTTTTTGAAAAAGTGTGTTGGTTGTTATACTCTATAGGGAAATAGAATTCTAATTATATATTAGGCCTTGTTCAGTTCGTAAAAACTTGCATTCCCTGCACTGTAACGTTTCATTTGTATTTGACAAATATTGTCCAATCGTGGTCCAACTAGGCTCAAAAGATTCGTCTCGTGATTTACAACTAAACTATATAATTAGTTATTTTTTTACTTATATTTAATACTCCATATATGCGGGTAGAAATTGATGTGATGGAGAGAGAGTGTAAAAACTTGTAACTTTCATGCAAAGAGAACAAAGCCTTAGGCAATAGGCTACAGTTTTTAGTTATATGGTAGATGGAATAATATAAAATCCGATTTCATCTCACAAAATTTGAAGAACATCTCTTAAAGCTCTTTACTGTCCCTAAAAAATCTAAAACTTAGAGTTGTTTTAAGTTATTTTTTATATTTGATGAAATTTATAAAAAATAGTACAATATTTATGCCATCAAATGAGTATATTATGAAAACATATCTTATAGCCTATCTAATGATACTAATTTGATGTTATAAATTTTAATGTTTTTTCTATAAATTTTATCACACCTAAAAATATCAAAATATCTAACTTAAGACAATTCTAGAATTTGTTTTTTTTTTCAGAAATGGAGGGAGTATTGTTTCATTGAGGGAAAGAAGCTATTGACATGTTGTCTCATAACAGATTTATTGTTTTACTAATCAAGCTCAACAGGCTATATAGTTTTAATCGAAACAATACAGGGTCTAAAAATCGGTGGCAAACATATTATCACCTATGGCTCAACGGTGGCATGAAGAAAAAACACCTGTGTTTGAAGCAGAGGAAAATAGATTTTTCTATGGAATCGGATGGTTAGTACCAAGCTATCCTGCCTCCCTCCTAAAATAAGTTACGTTTTCTTACTTTACATCTTTTTCTATCTTCTGAATTGTAATGGACACAAATGGCAATTGCCAATTGGGATTGGTTTTGAAACAAACATGAAAGGAGGAGGTTCAGCTGTAGTGATGATCCCTTGCTAAGCCACGAGGACAGTAGTCACTACTCCATCTGACTGTTGGGAAAGGAGTAATGGTTTGATGTAACCTAGCTATTTGTATCTAATAAAGTGTTAAGATGTCACACATGTTATAAATGATAATTAAGAAGACAGGATGGCATTTAATTGACGACATTCATATGCGATACACGATTGAGTGGAATATTGTTTCATATAGGCAAAGTGGTTAATATGGAGATTGTGTATAAAGATGAGCCTATTTCAACTAATTATCTTGTGAGAATGCGTGTGACCAGTACATTGCGCACACACTAGAATTCATCCAGATGTTTCTCAGGCCTAAATGTTTGAATTCTTATTCATATAACCAAACTATGATATTTTAGTTCCAACGGAACTTTTCATTTGTAAGTTAATTATTGCAAATTTAATTTTTTATTTAAACTTCTCTGAATTCTGTGGAACTAGTTTCAACCTAAAACACAACCTTGGTGTGACTTCATTGACATGAATGCTGTCTTTTTACTGATGCCTCGCACTGATCAAGTAGGAAGTACTATTAGTTAATGCCCTTGATCCATTGATTTTCGACCGTGACATATTTACAGGGTGTAGCTGGTATACTTTTGATTTGTACTAAACATGTTATTGTCTATGGATGGCTAAGACTTCTTAAAATACTTAATTATAAAGTACCTTAAAATAGTCCTTGAGTGTACACAATCCTCCAACTGTAAATTGATCATTTCTGCCAGGCACATTGACATATTATCTTCGTTGCATGTTCTTCGAAGCCATGCTGGAAACTTGCTAGAGTTCTAATGTCTCAACCCTGCAAATTTGATTATTCCATTTGGGCCAAAAGAAGCCTAACGAGCTGTCAAAGTCAAAGGGCACTGCTGTTGCATTTGGAATGTGTTTAGCTCTTGCAGTGATGATCAATGTGATATTCTTTCATTTCATATCATCCTTATCTAGAGTATAGTGTCCATGGGAGTCATGACTCTGAATGGAACTGGATGTAGCGTTTTAAGATCGCTTCTCTTTTGGTGTTCGGTGCAAATGTGCACTTGAACTGGTTATTAGTGGTAATATTTTGCAAGGGTGGTTGCACCGCCCATTCTGAATGTTATTATACAGACAAATGGTTTACTTATGAAGTACGTACTACGCTGTTGCAGCTGCTGGTTTGGGTATGTCTCTATATGGTATGGGTGTGGCCGTCCTTGTTTTTGAATGGATGATTGGCTTGATTGCTATCACTGTATGCCAGAGAAATTGATAGGCCACTACAGTTCATCCAGCTGGTTTCTTCTCAAATGAGCACTATCGACTACGTCTTGCTCACACATGACACACTCTGGCATGCATCATCTGAAAAAAAGAACACCATTTTTTTCGTCCTCAGCTCAAAGTTCGTTTATCTTTTCGGTGCAAATGTACCCTTGAACTGGTTCGTGATAACTCTTTATTTTGACAAGTACTCTATTTTGCAAGAGTGCCGCCGCGTACACCAATTTTTTTCTTGCTGGTGCACTGGAATGGTCAAGTTGGTGCCTTGGTGGGCTTCAACACGGTCGAGCCCAATTGCTGAAAGCCCATGGGTTGTAGCAAAATCAATTTTCTTTCTTGAATATTTATCTCTCTCTCAACGAATCGAAAATTCTAGCAGGTCACATGCAGCCTGTTCGTAATTTTTGGCGAACAAGGTAAGATTAATATGTACTTTTGTCTTCAAACATACCATGCTATAAATCTCGTCATGGTATGAATGAATTGAGTTGCTGGAGAGCAAAGAATTACGGTTCAGAGCTTTTGTTTGAAAAATTATTAAGGTTTGTAAACAAGATTCAATTTCTATTATGCTATAAATTTGGTCATGGTTGAATGTCTTAAAACCTGACTTATCTAACAATCAATTTTTGGAGATCTACAGCTCTTTGGCTAAAATTTCGCCACATCATTCAAAGTACCATAAGCTATAAATGAGCTTCAGCGTTGACGTTATGCCACGCAAACAACAGTCAAAACTCAAAAGATTAAACTATGCACCGTTACTCGGAGCAGCATTAGTATACAGTCAGATTTTATTTCAGAAATACTAGAATTCTAAGGATATTGCAATCCAGTTCTCTCTTTCTAATCTGGAACACTCAGCGTTCAGCACTACTGTGTGCATATCGGCCTTTACGAGAGTAAAAAGGAAAAGCAGAGCAGGAAAGGAGAAAAGGAGCATCGTAGAAATGGTAAGTGAGTCAATCTCAGATTCAGAATCAATACTGAGATGGCACAAATGGAGCCTCTATAGGCATTCTCTTTGGACAATCAGAGTTCAAACAGAGTTCAGCCTGAACTCTTTTAGTCATATTTCAGGGGATGTTCTTCAACAGTATTGTATTGCCAGTCAGGTTGCTTAATAAGTGCATCATTAGCGGGCAGATTGAGTAACATTCAGGAATATTAATTTCTGATATAGCTCAACATATCAGAAATCAGATGGCATAAGTATCTCATTCAAAGAGATAACATTCAGGATCAATCACGCGATATTAATTTCTATACCCTTTGGCCTTGCTTGTTCATCTCATTAGTCCTTCCAAAGTTCTTATCGCCACGACCAGATAAATTGTAAACTTTTGAATTTGTCAAACTATAGGCAGTTTGACCATGTAAGCGCAACTCGGCATGGACATTTAAAACTTGAGCCAGGCAATATGATCTTAGTACCTTCTGTGATGTCACATAGCTGAGACAACATTTTATCTCCAAAATCATTTCATCGCCATAGGAAATGGGAGTTCAGTTCAAATTTGTTTTCTAATCTTTCAGCATTTTAAGTCCAGGTTACATAGGCTCTAATGTACAACTTAATCTAAAGAAGAATATCCAACATTAGGAGCTTTTTCGAAAAGAGTTGAATCTTTTGTCACCTTCTGGTGAAGCACCTTCACTGTTTTTGACCATCACACTCTCAATTGTACACAATTTATTTGTAAATTATCTGGCAGTACTATAATTGTTGCAACAAAGAACAAGGTTTTTTTTCAGTGGCTAAGCAGTGCTGAAAGCACGTATTCAGCATCTACAAGCAAGTTTTGTTCCTGGCCATAAGTAATTCAGCATCTACAAGCAAGTTTTGTTTCTGGTCATAAGTCTCCAATTACAAGGGTCAGGTTGTTCCCCAGCAGCGTAGTGAATAAACATCAGCTAGGGAGCAAATATGATAAATGTGACAGCTACAGGTTTAAACTTTTCAGATGCTTGCAGAGTATTAATTGGTACAAGAGGCATCAAATGAGTAAAACCGAGCTGCACAGAGCTAATCTGTACATTAACAAACCCCACTGTTTGGATTGGCAGAGGTATTCCTCCAAATTTTCAAAATTTTAGTCCTCCTATTTTGACAAGGAAAAATTTTAAGAGCTCAGTTCAGATTTGAATTAAATCCTCAACAACACAAATCCCCTATAGAAGCAGGACCTTACCTTAGTTCTGAACAAGGTATATATATCAAGGAACCAACATCAACTATGTCGACTCAAAGGTCAATTTAGCAGAGTTTCAGTCTAAAATTTCCTGATATATGAATATCATTTGTCACATATGGAAGTTACACATTCACTCAGACTAAAAGACCAGACAAAGGACACAGGAAACAAATCCATTGTGTGTAAATAGTAATCACTCGCTAGTAAGGCCCAGAAAAAAAAAAAAAAAAAAAAAAAGAAGACCAAGGAAACATAATCCATTGTCACTGGTCACTTGCCAGTAACAAACACAGATCCAGGCATATAAGATGATTATAATTCTGCGAACACGGAAAAGAAACATTTCAACTTAAATGGAGACAATCTCAAGTCAGGCAACAACATTAATAATCTCAAGTCATGCAACAACATTAATTTATTTAGATACCCAGCACACCTAAAGCCTAGCTTGCATCAGTTTGTTCGAAATGTTAACTGAACCTAAAGCATTAGAAGGGATACATACGGAACCAGTAGAATGCATAACCTAGTTCTAGCTAGTAGATCTATACACGCTGCTAGCTGCTCCATTCTTGGAAGATTAAATTCCCTTTGGACATCCCATAGAATATCCCATCAGCATCAATTTCAGCGCTTCTTAGAGAGTGCCACTGACTGCGCAAAATAAGGAACATATGGGATAATAGGCCAATGATAATGATGTAGACTGTAGAGAGCACGCACTTCCTTCTTATCCATGTCATAAGATATCAGCTCAGGATTCCAATTGTCAACAAAGAAGACTAAACCACAATCTGGATGAATGCCAACCACACTGTAGTCATAGTCACAATAGCCACTCATTCTTCCAAACAGCTTGGAGAAGCTCACCTTGTCCCTCAGAGCCCATTTTTGTGCATTGTAGTCCTCAAGAACCCAAATGGACAGTTCAGTCATCTGGGGCTTCATATGTCCACTCAGGCAATGTAGGTGCCCCTGGGATTGACCAATAAAAACAAGGACACCACGATCTTTGTTTGGCCAGTTCAGGATCCTAAATAGATTCCCTTCCCCACCATCAAGTATCATATTCCAGTATTTTTTAGGGAGGATACTCTCGTCGCCACGCACGTGCAGCATGCAGTTGAAGATGCACCCCACAAAGGAGGCGCCTGTGCCCCACATTGTCTGGTCCGGTTGCAGGCCCGCTACGCATTCATGCCTCCATGCCCCAGTTACAGAAGAGAAGATGAGCACCTGCTCCGTGTCCATAAATTGCAACCTAAGCTCGATCAACTGAAAATGTGGAGAGATAGCCGGGTCATCGCTGTCAAATCAAGTAAAAAGGCACCTGTCCGTATCATCGCACCTTTGAGTTCTAACCTCCATGCCCCAGTTACCGAAGAGAAAGAGAAGGTGCTATCTATCTCGTCAAACAGATTATATCCCAACTTAAATTGTATAACTGAAAGTATAGCCGGGTCAAAAACTAGGCACGGACTTCATCCCATCCCATTCCTCGGTGGCGGGGTTTGCACACAATATAGCCCAGCGAGTCACACCTGTCCGAAACCCGCCTGTGCCCAAAGAGGACGAGCCCGTTGCAGGAACCCAAGAGGACGATCTTCTCAATCTCTGGCGACTTCGTGAGGAAGGAGAAGGAAGGGTCGACAAGAGGCACCGGCCTCGGCGGGCCGATGAAACGGCCGTAGCTCTCACCTGCGCCGCCGGCGAAAAAGCCTTCTAGGGTTTGGGGGAACTTCCGGCAGCCGAGGCGATCGGTGATGAGGCCGCACCAGTCTTTGGAGACGCACTTGAATCAGAAGAGGGGCTTGGCGTGGAGGCGCGAGAAGATCTCCACGAGGGAGTCGTCGGGCGGGCAGACCACCGCGACCTCGCCGCTCTCCGTCTTGGGGCAATCCATGTCGCTTCGCTGAGAAAAGGGAGGAACCGAGCCGGAGGTGAGCGGATCTGCCGCGCCAGAGAGGAATGCAGCTAGCGCGTTGAGTTCGGAGAGCTTACCGGCGGCCGGAGACGATGGGAGAAGCCGGAAGGGATGGCGCCGCCACGGACACTGGCCAGAGGACTGATGTTGTGTGTGAGAAGGAACGGTACTCACATGGGTGAGAGGGGAAGAGTTTGGAGGGTTTTAACTGTGTGCCATTATGAAAGTTGATCGTTCCTCGAGACCATTAAAATGTTGGAATTTACCTCTGTGCCATGACATTTATTTTTGTTGACCCTTACGCCATTCCGTCCGTGTTCCGTCGTATTTTCACCGTCTGGCAGCCCTGACAGGTGGGCCCGGTCAATGAAAAAGTCCAAAATGCCCTCTATTCAGGCTACACATAGGAGGAGGAGGAGGCAGCTGGGCTCCCCGTGCCTGTGCGCGTTCGCCGGAGGGAGGAGCGAGGCAGTGGCCTGTGCACCTGCGCCCGCACTCGCCGTGGCTAGAGGCAGTGGCCACCTCCCTTGGGGGCGGCGCACACCGCGAGGCTGGCAGCGGCGGCACGCACGCTCGCGTGCCCCGGGAGAGGCAACGTCGCGTCCCCGGCGTCCGGCGCACGCCTTCCCGGTCGCTCGCGTGCCCGTCGCAGCAGCCTGGCAGAGCTTGGCCGTGCCCGAACCGATCCGACGACGCCTCTCTGAGCCTCGCGCCCTCGCCGGCCGGGGCCGCGCTCGCCGACGGCTGCTGCTCCCACGCCTGCGCGCGGCCGGGTCTGGGCTCGCCGGTGGGTGCCACGCCCACGCCCGCGCCAGCCGGGCCGCGCTCGCCGACGGCTGCCGCACCCGCACCCTTGACGGCTCCTGGCCCTGGCGGCGGTGCTGTCCGTGTCCGTGGCGCGGCCTGGGACTGGGAGAAGGCGATGCTAGCGCACGCCGCCCAGTAGCAAGCCGTGCCGCGGAGCAGCCACCAGCCCACCACACCTTCTCTGCCGCGTACCCGACGTCGGAGGACGAGCTGGGGCGCGCCGTAGCCAGCGCTGCCGCGATGGCGAGGGCCAGAGCGGAGCTGGTGCCCACAAGCTGCTCGCCATGGCCGGGCTGGAGCTCGTCCGCGCCGCACAAGCTGCTCGCCGTGGTTGGGGGAGCTCGCCCGCACAGCTGCACGTGGGCCACGTCCGTGTCCGGCTACAGCTCCTCTTCCTCTTCGCCGGCAACGACGGAACGTCCGTGTCCGGCTCCAGCTCCTCTTCCTCTTGGCCGCGGTCGCGTCACTCACTGGAGCCCGCTGGGCTCGGGGGGCGTCGTTGTCGTCGTCGTATGGGCGGGGTGCGGCATGGGAGCATGAGGTGCGTGCTCGGCCTCGGCAACTTCAACGCCTACGGCATGCTCGGCGACGTCGTGCCCGGGCGGGATGCGGAGCTTTTGCTGCTGCTGGGGACGCATGGGCAGGCTCGGCCGCCGCCCCATCCGCTCCCATCCTGCCGCCGCCGCCGTAGCCACGCCAGGCGCCGTGGGCACAGGCAAGTGCGTGACACGGCACCGGCGAGCGACCTTGGCTACCAAGGCACAGGCACGTCACCGCACGGGAGGGCCGTGGGACCAAACGGCCGTGCGAGTGCCTCATCCTATAGCAAGGTGTTTAGACCTGAGGTCAGTTTCGACTTTTCATGCAACAATTTGACACCGTTAGCCACGAAAATAAACGGAATGGCGTGAAAGACAAGAAAATTTAGCGTCATGGCACCAAGGTGCGTTCAAACTTTTAGTGGCTTGGAGGAAACGACCAACTTTCATAATGGCATACAGGTAAAACTCTCAAGAGTTTGGAGCATTGGAGAGCATTTACGATGAGTGGTTGGGAAACTACTGTCGCCCAAAATTTAATTCGTCAAAGCGGGTGTGCGTGTGGTCAAAGAGTTGTTTTCTACTAATAATAATTAACTAAACTTAAATAAAAAATTACTAGCATAATATATTTTTGTAATTGTTGGAGATATGAATATAATATTTTGACGGAGACATGAATATAAATAGTACTATTCAATATAAGCTTGATCTAAGTTAAACAAATTTGTTTACATCCTTTTGTAAATAGAGATACTAATGTCCATTTTCAAATACTTTTTTGTCACTTATAATTTTTTTCAAATTATTTGACAATTCACATTTCTCAAAAGATATCCATTTTACCCCTACTTGCCTATTTCTCAAAGCATATCTACTTTACCCCTACTTAAAATAACTTCGTTAGACATTTAAGTTGTTTCATTATTCTGAACGTACTCCCCCATCTTTTCTTAAAGGGAAAGGGGGCTTATATTAAATTTTGGCATAGTACATCATCAAATTAGTACTCTCCTTATTCTAAAAAATATTCAATTCTCACATCTGAGAAATCAAACATTGCGAATTTCAGCTAAAATTATATGAAAAAATACTTAAACTTATGAGACAAAATAAGTACCATTGAATTGGTTATGAAATATATTTTCATAATAAATTTATTTTTGAAACATAAATGCTAATATTTTTACTATAAACTTAGTCAAATTTAGCATAGTTTGACTGCCACATTTTCTAAAATTGCATGTTTTTTAGAATGTAGGAGGTAAATTACATAAAAAAATTCTAAAATTAGAAATATATATTATTCTATCTAGATTCTTCTATCGTCTTCCACCCTGATGGCGTACCCTGATGGCTTTCTTCGAACTTCGAAGCTAAAGTCCAATCCTTATGCTAAATCCAATGATCAATTCCAAGACATTAGACATGCAGCAAGACCCAAGGCTTCGAAACCAATCCAAAACGCATCTAAATCAAAAAAGAATATTGGCAATGACACCCTAGGGAATGACATAGGTTGCAAAATCATCACTTGGAGACCTTGAATTTTGCTCTACAATCATCGACGATAAGATCAATTATTTAGAGTCGCTGTTCTCATAGGAGGCTCTTAGAAGCACCCCTCCCATTGTAAATAAAGGGTACAAATTGTTCGCTTGTTGATAAAATTGATGCCTGCAACTGCAATATCTTCGTAGAAATTCCAAAGTCATCCTAGGAAACACGATCCCAACTGAAAATCATCTGATTTTGCCAAAATTTTATTTGGACTCAAACCATAAGATATTTGAAAACTATAGGAAAAGGCTGTGTTCCCTCCCCTTCTTGTCTCTGGTAAAGTCCTTGAAGAGAAAGAAGGAGAGGGGTCCCACGTGTGATGGCGGCAACGCCAAGTAAGGGAGCTGAAGGTCCTACCCTAAACCCTAGTCGGCGGGTAGCGTGAAAGGCTCTCTCTCTCTCTCTCTCTCTCTCTCTCTCTCTCTCTCTCTCTCTCTCTCTCTTATGCGGGGTGTCTGGTTGTATATAGAAGGTACTGCACCTTATTCATCCTGAATTGGTCAAAGTTGCCTAGTATTTTTGAAAAGGGGTGTTAGTTGTTATACTCTATAGGAAAATATATTTTTAATTATATATTAGGCAATAGGCTACATTTTTAGTAATATGGTAGACGAAATAATATAAAATCCGATTTCATCTCACAAAATTCGAAGAACATCTCTTAAAGCCTTTACATACTCTTGTCCCTAAAAAATTCAAAACTTAGAGTTGTTTTAAGTTATTTTTTATATTTGATGAAATTTATAAAAAATAGTAAAATATTTATGCCATCAAATAAGTATATTATGAAAATATTTTATAGCCTATCTAATGATACTAATTTGATGTTATAAATTTTGATGCTCTTTTTCTATAAATTCTGTCACACTTAAAAATATCTGAGTTAAGACAATAGAATTTGTTTTTTTTTCAGAAATGGAGGGAGTATTGCTTTATTCAGGGAAAGAAGTTATTGACATGTTGTCTCATAATAGATTTATTGTTTTACTAATCAAGCTCAACAGGCTGTATAGATTTAATCGAGATACTACAGAGTCTAAAAATCGGTGGCAAACATATTATCACCTATGGGCTATGGCTCAGTGGTGGCATGAAGAAAAAACACCTGTGTTTGAAACAGAGTAAAATAGACTTTTCTATGGAATCAGATGGTTAGTACCAAGCTATCCTTACCCTTAGCAGCCATGTGTCCCGTTTCTGTTCTTGGAACGGGAACAGGAACGAGAACAGGAACTTAGGATGCTATTTTACACGGGAAAACAAAAACATTCACGTTTTCGAAACAATGGAACATGGGAACAGAAATTTGAGTCAAGTTTCCATTCTCTGGCTGCTAAGATCCTCCCTCCCTCCCAACATAAGTAACATTTTCTTACTTTACATCTCATCTAATTATCGTCTTATTTGTTGAAATTTCTACACAAATATTATTTATTCTATTATAACTTATTTTATTATTAGAGATATTCTAACAATAATTTATATCGTCATAACGCAAAATGAAAATAGCCGGATATAGTTGTAGTATCATACACAATAATAGTTTTTATGTCGTCATAACACAAATGGGAATAGCCGGATATAGTTGTACTCCCTCTATATAAAAGATAGATGTCATTTTGGACAATAACATGGTTTCCAAAGTATAACTTTAACTTCATATTTTATAAAAATACTTATCATAGTGATATATTAATACTTTTATAAAAGTATTTTTTAAAATAAATCTATTCATATAGTTTTCATATTTCTAAATTCAATAACTTTAAAGTTATTCATAATTTATATTTTTAATATTTAACTCAAACTTTATCCAAAATAACATCTATTTTCTATGTGAAAGGAATAGTATCGTACACAAATGCAAGCCTACGGGAACGGAACAAGTGGCAATAGAGGAAGTAGGAATTGCTCGTCAGGACTCCACTCTGCGGGAGTGCGGGTGGCTCGCCCACTTTCCTCTGGTCGTCACACAAGGGGGGACACTGGAGTAGGAGTACTAGACACCACGCCACCACGCGTGACTTTGCTCTTGTAATTAGGCTCTCCTTATACTATAACCAAGTCTACAGCCTTTTTTACTGGTTATCACTTTGCTGCTGCCTTAGGGATGCATGCCGCCACAGCAACGGCAACCACCGACAGTGGCAAGGAGACGTCGCGTCTGGAACTGGAAGAGGCAAGTGCTTGCCTTTTTTTTGTGATTTTAAACCCGAAAGGTTCGGAGATTTTTGCTGTTACCAAGTAGTAGCAATGCAAGCAGTAAAAGCTAAATGATTCTGTCAGTCTCAGTTTCTTTGGTTGATTGCAGCAGATTAGTTGAAGCTCACTGCTCCAATTAGTTTCTGTTAATTCCCCTTGTACTCTGCATCCTAGAGGCTTGGACATTGCTTTGACATTGGTATAAGAACAATTACTGACATCAAGTTGGTCTACTTGTAGCCTAATTGGTCCAATATACTGCTGCCTCTGAATTGATGTGTAAATCAGAATCTGTAACTAACTCTGTTGAAAGTGAAGCAGAACTCATTAAATTTGGCGGTATGCGTGGCATGCCACAGCTAAAAGGTGCCTGTATTTGATGGCTGGTTTTTCATGATAACAATTTAGTTTAGCTGTATTATTGTTATTTTTCTATCTTGTGCGTTGTGTTGGACACAAATGGTTATTGCCAATTGGGGATTGGTTTTGAAACTGACATGAAATGAGGCGGTTCATCTGTTGGGATGGTACCTAGCTTGCTAAGCCAAGAGGAATAGGCACCCTTCCCTCCACCTGAGTGTTGGAAAAGGTGTAATGGATTTGATTTAACCTATTATATATCTAAAGGACTAAGAGGTTACACATATTACAAATGATAATTAAGAAGAAAGGATTGCATTTGATTGACATTCATATGCGAAACACGGTGGAATGGAATGGGATATTGCTTCATAGGCAAAGTGGTTAATATGAAGTTTCTGTATAAAGTTGAGCCTATTTCAACTAACCATTTTGTGAGAATGCGTGTGATCAGTACATTGCACACACACTAGAATTCATCCAGATATTTCTCAGGCCTACATGTTTGAATGCTTATTCATATAAACCAAACTATGAGATTTTAATTCAAACCGAGCTTTTCATTTGTAAATTAATTGTTGCAAATTCAGCCTTTTTTGTTTAAACCTGAAACCCAACCTTGGTATGACTTCATTGACATGAATGCTGTCTTTTTACTGATCCCTCGCACTGATCAAGTAGGAAGTATTAGTTAATGCCCTTGATCCATTGATTTTCGGCTGTGACATATTTACAGGGTGTAGCTGGTATACTTTTTATTTGGAATAAACATGTTATTGTCTATGGATGGCTGAGATTTCTTAAAATACTTAACTATAAAGTTCCTTAAAAAGAGTCCTTGAGTGTACACAATCCTCCAACTATAAATTCACCATTTCTGCCAGGCACATTGACATATTATCTTTGTTGCATATTCTTCAAAGCCTTGTTAGAAACTGGCTAGTTAATGTCTCAACCTTGGTTCAAATTTGATTGTTCCATTTTTTATTAATTTTTCTAGCACTATCAACTTGTAGCAACTGGTTATGATGAACTACTCAAAGTGATCAGATTGTCTTTTATCTTTGTTTTTATCAAACTTTAGGATGAAGAGTTTCTGATTGGAGGACTACTAGAGGACTTGGAGAAACATACTAGAAATCTAGTTGAAGCCCTGATTATCTGTAAGAAAGCTAATGCTTTATTATATGAAGGCTGGGATAACAAAACTGTTGCTATGTTTGAAAATGGGTTGGAGAAGGCATTTGAAGCTCTTGCTGACTGTGAGAAAGCACTGGACGATGTTTCTAGAGCTCTTGGTAGTAGTAATGCATTGTCAAAGGATACTCTGCAAAAGCTTCAGATGATTCATCAACGCTTTTTAGATGATAACAAGTTCGCAAGGTAAAGGGTTTGCAATGTGTTCTTTATTTGGTTTATTGTCCGCACATATTAGTCACATGTATGTTTTCCCTGTGTTTTTCTTTGCAGGAAAGAGTTGAACGATGTGCTAGCACTTCTTGTGGCCATGAAGATAAGGAACAAGATTAAGGAGGTGGATTTGGGTCAAAAGAATCCTAACGAGCTGTCAACGTTCAAGGGCACTGCTGTTGCTTTGGGAATGTGTTTTGTTCTTGCAATGATGATCAATGTGATATTCTTGCATAGCATCCTTATCTAGAGTAGTGTCCATGGAGTCAGACTCTGAATGGAACTGGACATAGCGTTTTAGGATCGCTTCTCTTTTGGTGTTCGGTGCAAATGTGCACTTGAACTGGTTATTAGTGGCCACTCTTTGTATGGCCAAGCTAATATTTTGCAAGGGTGGCTGCACCGCCCATTCTGAATGTTATTAGACAGACAAATGGTTAAATGGTTACTTATGAAGTATGTACTTACTGCTGTTGCAGCTGCTGGTATGGGTATATCTCTCTATGGGTGTGGCCGATTGTTACTATATGCCAGAGAAATTGATTGGCCACTACTCCAGTTCATCCAGCTGGTTCCTTCTCAAATGAGCACTATCGACTATGGCTTGCCCACACATGACACACTCAGCTCAAAGTTCGTTTATCTTTTGGCGTCGAACTCTGAATGGAACTGGATTTAGAGTTTTAAGATCGTTTATCTTTTGGCGTCAGTGAAAATGTATCGCTTGAACTGGTTTGTATGGACAAGCTAAGTATTTTGCAAGGGTGCCGCCGCGTGCACTGTGTCTGTGTGTGAGTGTTTTTTTGGAGGAAAGCTTGCTGGTGGGCTGAAATGGTCGAGTTGGTGGGCTTCAATATCGAGCCCAATGGCTGAAAGCCCATCGGTAATCAATCTTTTTTCTAGAATATTTATCACTCTCAATGAATCCAAAATCCTAAAAGGTAACATCAGCTTGTTCGTAATTTTTGGTAAACGTAAGACTAATATCTAGTGTTGACTTCAAACATATTATGCTATAAATTTCATCATGGCGTGGAAGAATTACGGTACAGAGCTTTTTGTTTGAGCTACAATTTCGCCACATCATAGGGGATAACGTACCATAAGCTATAAATGAGCTTCAACGTTTACGTCATGCCACGCAAATAATATTTCAGGGGATGAAGTTAGAAATGGTAATCGAGTCAGAGATTCAGAATCAGTATTGAGATGGCACGATGGAGCCTCTGCAGACATTCTCTTTGGACAATCAGAGTTCAAACAGAGTTCAGCCTGAAGTCATTTTTAGTCATATTTCAGGGGATGTTCTTCTTCAACAGTATTGTATTGCTAATCAGGTTGCTTAATAAGTGCCTCATTAGAGGGTAGTAACATTCAGGAATATCAATTTCTAATACAGCTCAACATATTAGAAATCAGATGGCACAAGTATCAACAACAACAACAACAACAACAACGCCTTTTGTCCCAAGCAAGTTGGGGTAGGCTAGAGATGAAACCCCAAAGAGACACGAAAATAGAGAACATATAAAAGGCAAAAGGCAGATGGAGTTAGGGTCACGGTTCAGGCACGTTGATTGCTAGTCTCCAAGCGCTCCTATCCATAGCTAAATCTTTGGAAATATTCTACTCCTTAAGGTCTCTCTTAACCGGCTCGTTCCAAGTCAGTTTAGGTCGACCTCTACCGCTCTTTACATTATCAACCCGCTTTGAAACCCCACTACGCACCGGCGCCTCAGGAGGTCTCCGTTGGACATGTCCAAACCATGTCAACCGATGTTGAATCAACTTCTCCTCAATTGGTGCCACCCCAACCCTATCCCGAATATCGTCGTTTCGGACTCTATCCCTCCTTGTGTGCCCACAAAACCAACGTAACATACGCATCTCTGCTACACTCAATTGCTGGACATGTCTCCTTTTTGTAGGCCAACATTCCGCACCGTATAACATCGCCGGGCGGATCGCCGTCCTATAAAACTTACCTTTTAGCTTCTGAGGCACCCTTTTATCACAAAGGACGCCAGAAGCTTGACGTCATTTCATCCAACCGGCTGAAATTCTATGTCAACATCTTCATCAATGTCTCCATCCTTCTGTAGCATCGATCCTAAATACCGAAAAGTGCCCTTCTTGGCCACCACCTGCCCATCTATACTAACGTCTCCCTCCTCATGCCTAGTCGCGCTGAAATCGCACCTCATGTACTCGATCTTGGTCCTACTAAGTCTAAACCCTTTCGACTCTAACGTGTGTCTCCATAGTTCTAACTTCGTATTAACCCCCATCCTACTCTCGTCAACTAGCACCACATCATCAGCAAAGAGCATACACCAAGGGATATCACCTTGTATGTCCCTTGTGACCTTATTCATTACCAAAGCAAATAAATAAGGGCTCAATGCTGACCCCTGATGTAGCCCTATTTTAATTGGAAAGTCACTGGTGTCGCCATCACATGTTCGGACAAACGTCACCGCATCCCTGTACATATCCTTAATGAGGGTAATGTACTTAGTTGGGACTTTATACTTTTCCAAGGCCCACCACATGATATTTCTTGGAACTTTGTCATATGCCTTCTCGAGGTCAATGAATACCATGTGCAAGTCCTTCTTCTGCTCCCTATATCTCTCCATCAATTGTCGTATCAAGAAAATCGCCTCCATGGTCGACCTACCAGGCATGAACCCAAACTGGTTCTGGGTCACACTTGTCACTCCTATTAGGCGACGCTCGATAACCCTCTCCCAGAGTTTCATCGTATGGCTCATCAACTTAATCCCACGGTAGTTAGTACAACTTTGAACATCTCCCTTGTTCTTGAAGACCGGTATTAAAATACTTCTCCTCCATTCTTCAGGCATCTTGTTTGACCGAAAGATGTGGTTAAAAAGCTTAGTTAACCACCCAATTGCTCTAGCACCCAGACACCTCCACACCTCAATGGGGATACCATCAGGGCCCATCGCTTTACCTCCCTTCATCCTCTTTAAAGCCTCCCCGATCTCTGCCTCCTGAATTCTTCTCACAAAGCGCCTGTTGGTATCATCAAATGAGTCGTCCAACTCAAGGATAGAACCCTCATTCTCCCCATTAAACAACTTGTCGAAATACTCTCTCCATCTTTTCTTGATCTCTACATCCTTCACCAGAAGTCGATCTGTCCCATCCTTGATGCATTTGATTTGGTTGATGTCCCTCGTCTTTCTCTCACGGATCCTAGCCATCCTATAAATGTCCTTCTCCCCTTCTTTCGTGCCTAGCCGCTGATAAAGGTCATCATACGCCTGACCTTTAGCTACACTCACAGCTCGCTTTGCAACCCTCTTCGCTATTTTATAGCTCTCGATGTTGGCTGCACTCTTATCACAGTGGAGTCGCTTGAAACACTCCTTCTCCCTAATGGCCCTTTGCACCTCATCATTCCACCACCAGGTGTCCTTCGCTTCCCGTTTGCCTCCCCTACTCACTCCCAGCACTTCCGAGGCCACCTTCCGAACACATGTTGCCATCTTGAGCCACATGTCGTCTGCATCTTCCCCTTCTTCCCAAGGCCCCTCGCCTAGCATCCTCTCCTTAAACGTTTGCGCTGCTTCCCCTCTAAACTTCCACCACTTCGTCCTCGTAACCTTGGCCCGTTTGTCCCGATGGACACGTACCTGAAAGCGAAAGTCCGCCACCACAAGCTTGTGTTGGGGGACAGCACACTCCCCAGGTACCACCTTACAATCTAAGCAAGCACGTCTATCCTCCCTCCTAGCAAGGATAAAGTCGATCTGGCTCGAGTGTTGTCCACTAAGAAATGTCACAAGATGAGATTCCCTCTTCCTAAAGAGGGTGTTCGCTATCAACAAATCATAGGCCAACGCGAAGTTCAGAACATCCTCCCCCTCTAGATTCCTACTGCCATACCCAAACCCCCATGCACCCGTTCGAAACCTACATTAGTCGCACCCACATGGCCATTGAGGTCTCCACCTATGAAGAGTTTCTCGCTGCTAGGCACGGTACTAACCATGCTATCTAAATCTTCCCAAAACTGCCTCTTGGTGCTCTCACTAAGACCTACCTGAGGGGCATAGGCACTGATCACGTTCAGAACCAAATCTCCAACTACCAACCGAACTAGAATAATCCGGTCCCCTTGCCTCCTAACATCAACAACTCCATCCTTAAGGCTCCTATCGATCAAGATCCCTACCCCATTCCTACCCGATGTTGTCCCCGTGTACCAAAGTTTGAAGCCAGTACCCTCCACTTCCTTCGCCTTCTGGCCCTTCCATTTGGTCTCTTGAACGCATAGAATATTTACACGCCTCTTAATTGCTGCATCGACTAGCTCTCTTAACTTACCCGTTAGGGACCCTACGTTCCAGCTACCTAGACGAATCCTAGTTGGCTCGGCTAGCTTCCTTACCCTTCGCACCCGTCGAGGGAAGTGCGAAGACCCTTGCTCATTTTTCACTACACCCGGGCGAAGATGTAGCGCCACCACTAAGGTTGCGACGACCCGATCCTTGCTCATTTTTCATCGTACCGGATCACGATCTGACGCGCCACTAAGGGGATGACGACCCGGCCCTTGCCCATTTAACACCACACCCGGGTTCCGATGTAGCGCGTCGCTAAGAGGGTTACGCCCCAACGAATCTCTTGTGGGTTTCACATCCATTAGAGTGGCTGATTTTTATGTTGGTTCGCCAGACCTAACACAACCCTCCTCCTTTACCCGGGCTTGGGACCGGCTATGTTGAGACGACTCAATAAAGTCTTCCAGTCAACATAGGCGGAGTTGATGGCACAAGTATCTCATTCAAAAAGAAACCATTCAGGATCAATCACGCAATATCAACTATACCCTCTGGCCTTGCTTGTTCATCTTGTTAGTCCTTCCAAAGTTCTTATCGCCACGACCAGATAAATTGTGAACTATTGAACTTGTCAAACTGTAGGCAGTTTGACCATGTAAGCGCAACTCTGCATGGACATTAAAAACTTGAGCAAGGCAATATGATCTTAGTACCTTCTGTGATGTCACATAGCTCTGACAACATTTTGTCTCCAAAATCATTTCATCAATGAAAGCAAGTATTCATCATCTACAAGCAAGTTTTGTTTCTGGTCATAAGTCTCCAATTAAAGGGTCAGGTTGTTCCCCAGCAGATAGTGAATAAACATCAGCTAGGGAGCAAATATGATAAATGTGAAATCTACAGGTTTAAATTTTTCAGATGTTTGCAGAGTATTAATAGGTACAAGAGGCATCAATAGTAAAACAGAGCTGCACAGAGCTAATCTGTACATTAACAAACCACACTGTTTGGATTGGCGGAGGTATTCCTCCAAAATTTCGAAATTTTATTCCTCCTATTCTGACAAGGGAAAATTAAGAGTTCAGTTCAGATTTGAATTAAATCCTCAAGAACACAAATCCCTCTATAGAAGCAGGACATTACCTTATTAAATACCATGGAATCGACATCAACTATGTCGACTCAAAGGTTAATTTAGCAGAGTTTCAGCCTAAAATTTTTTGATATGGATATCATTTGTCACATTTGAATGTTACACATATTCACTCAGACTAAAAGACCAGACAAAGGACACAGGAAACAAAATCCATTGTGTGTAAGTAGTAATCACTCGCTAGTAAGGCCCAGGAAAAAAAAAAAGAAGACCAAGCAAGCAGAATCCATTGTCACTGGTCACTTGTCAGTAAGACACAAACACAGATACAGGCATATAAGATGATTTTAATTCTGCGAACATGGAAAAGAAATTCAACTTAAACGGAGACAATCTCAAGTCAGGCAACAACATTAATTCATTCATATACCCAGCACACTTAAAGCCTAGCTTGCATCAGTTTGTTCATAATAATGTTAACTGAACCTAAAGCATTAGAAGGGATACATAAAGAACCAGTAGAATGCATCACCTAGTTCTAGTAGATCTACAAAAGCTGCCTGCTGCTCCATTCTTGGAAGATTAAATTCCTGCTGGACATCCCATGGAGTATCCCATAAGGAACAATTTCAGCGCTTCTTAGCCAGCGCCACTGATTGTGCAAAATAAGGAACATATGGGAAAATATTGCGACGATAGCCATGTAGACTGCAAAGAGCACACACTTCCTTCTTATCCATGTCATAGGATATCAGCTTACGATTCCAATACTCAGCAAAGAAGACCAAACCACGATCTGGATGAATGGCAACCACATTCCAGTCTACGTCACGATAGCCACTCATTCTTCCAAACAGCTTGGAGAAGCTCACATTGTCCCTCAGAACCCATTTTTCAGCATTGTAGTCCTCAAGAGCCCAAATGGACAGTTCAGACAAATTTTCCCTAAGAACCCATTCTCCCCTATTGTAGTCCTCAATAGGCAAATTGGACAGTTCAGTCATTTGGGAGCCCTTTCCCACACGTCCACTCAGGCAATGCAGGTGTCCTTGGGATTGACCAATAAAAGCAAGAAGACCGTGATCTTTTTCTGGCCAGTGCAGGGTTCTAAATGGCCTCCCTTCCCCACCAACGGCAAGTATTATATCCAGGTTTTCTTCAGAGAGGAACTGGACGGCAGGGATGTGCAGCATGCTGTTAAAGGGACACCCCGGAAAGTCACGTAGGCACGTCATTATCAGGCCTGGTACACCTTTCAGTTCGAGCCTCCATGCCCCAGTTACAGAAGAGAAGACGTGCGCCTCCTCCTCGTGCATAACTTGCCACCTAAGCTCGATCAACTGAAAGTGTGGAGAGATAGCCGGGTCAAAAATCAAATAGCAGTCCGTTTCTTTCTCTTGATAGCAGCTTTGGTTATCTTCATTATCGCTGTCACTGCCATCATATTTATATGGAGTATAGCCGGGGCGGGGCACGGACACCCACTCCTCGGTGGCGGGGTTGCACACAATATAGCCCAGCGAGTCATACCAGTCTTCTGAAACCCGCCTGTGCCCAAAGAGGACGAGCCCGTTGCAGGAACCCAAGAGGACGATCTTCTCAATCTCTGGCGACTTCGTGAGGAAGGAAAAGGAATGGTCGACGAGGGGCACCGGCCTCTCCGACAGATCGATGAAAGCACCGTAGCTATCAGCTCCGTCGCTGGCGAAAAAGCCCTCTAGGGTTTGGGGGAACTTCCGGCAGCGGAGGCGGTCGGCGATGAGGTTGCACCAGGACTTGGAGACGCACTTGAATCGGAAGAGGGGCTTGGCGTGGAGGCGCGAGAAGATCTCCACGAGGGAGTCGTCGGGCGGGCAGGTGACCTCGACCTTGCCCCTCTTGGCCTCGGGGCAATCCATGTCCCTTCGCTGAGAAAATGGAGGAACAGAGCCGTAGGTGAGCGGATCTGCCGCGCCAGAGGAATGCAGCGCGCGTAGGGTTTGGGGAGCTTACCGGCGGCCGGAGGCGGTGGGGGAAGCCGGAAGGGATGGCGCCGCCACGTGCACTGGCCAGTGAAGGACTGATGTTGTGTGTGAGAAGGAACGAGGGCGCAATGTACTGTTTGGGTGAGGGATGGATGAGAGTGGAGCCGCATTTGAGAGAGTTTGGATAGCCATGCTGGAGAGGATATCATTTACGATGGGTGGTTGGGAACTACGGTCGCCCGAAATTTAATTCGTCAAAAAAATATCCGCGGCTTTTGTGCCTGTGGTCAAAGAATTGTTTTGTAGTGGAGTGTGTGGGGATGGAGTGATTAAAGTGTAAAGTCAAAATTGTGAGACAAATTAATTAAATATAATTAATCTATTATTAGCACATATTTACTGTAGCACAACATTATTAAATTATAGAGTAATTAGATCTAAATTGCCTCTAAAAAATATTTATAAACTATAAATTAATTATTTTTTAGACTATATTTAATATTGGATATGTCTAAATATTCAATGAGATAGAAACTAGAGTCTAGAAGTAGAAAATAAATAGGACCTAGTTCAAAAATAAAAGATTATATAATAATTCATCCGTGAAAAGATATATAATAATTCTCACTTTTATAAATGATTTAAATAACTAAACTTAAATAAAAATTACTAGCATTATGAAACATGCTAAGTGCTATTAAAATAATTATGTAATATATTTTTGTAATAAGCATTGTTGGAGACATGGATATTAATAATACTATTCAATATAAGCTTGATTTAAGTTAAATGAATTTGATTTACACGAATCTCTTACATCCTTATTAAATAGAGATACTAATGTCCATCTTCAAATACTTTTGGTTCACTTATAATTTGTTTCAAATTACTTGACAATTCACATTTCTCAAAGCATATTCATTTTGCCCCAATAGAAATACTACAAGAATGTTCTAATAACACTTGAAATAACTTCGATAGACATTTAAGTCATTTCATTATTCTAAAGGTACCCCCATTTTTTTTAAAAGGGAAAAGAGGTTTATATTAAATTTTGGTATAGTACATCACCAAATTAGTAAATTACACTTGAAAAATTCTAAAATAAAATATATATAATATAATAATATCTGGATTCTTCTATCGTTTTCTGCCTCAATGGCTTCCTTCCAACTTTGGAGCTAAAGTGCAATCCTTATGCTAAATCCGACTACTAACCCCAAGACATTGGACATGCAAAGATCCAATGCTTCCGAAACCGGTCCAAGGCGCATCTAAATCACGGAAAGAATATTGGCAATGGCATCATCAGGAATGACATAGGTTGCAGAATCATCACTTGGAGACCTCAAATTTTGCTCTGCGATCATTGACGATAAGATTGATTATTCAGAGTCGTTGTTCTCATAGGAGGTTCCCAGAAGCACCCCTCTCATTGCAAATAAAGGGCACAAATTGCCTGCCTATCAATAAATCGATGTCTGCAACGGCAATCTCTTCGTAGCAATTCTAAAATCATCACAGGAAATATGATCCTGACTGAAAATCATCTGATTTGCCAAAAAAATATGTGTACTCAAACCGTAAGATATTCAAAAACTATAGGAAAAAGATGTGTTCCCTCCCCTCCTTGTCTCCAGTAAAGTCCCTGAAGAGAAAAGAGGGGCCCTACGTCTTGATGGTGGCAACGGTGAAGTGAGGAGCTGAAGGTCCTACCCTAAGCCCGTCGGCTGGCGGCACGAAAGGCTCTCTTATGCGGGGGTGTCTATTTGTATATAGAAGATACCTAACCTTACTCATTCTGAATTGGTCAAAGTTGCCATGTATTTTTGAAAAGGGGTGTTTTTTTACCAAAAGATTATGGTGATCCCCATAGTGAGATTTTCATTAAAAAGAAATAGAGTCAAGTACAAAACATAGTTGTTATACTCTATAGGGAAATAGAATTTTAATTATATATTAGGCAATAGGCTACAATTTTTAGTAATATGGTAGACGGAATAATATAAAATCCGATTTCATCTCACAAAATTCGAAGGACATCTCTTAAAGCTCTTTACATATTCTTGTCCCTAAAGAATTCAAAACTTAGAGTTGTTTTAAGTTATTTTTTATATTTGATGAAATCTATAAAAAATAGCCATCAAATGAGTATATTATGAAAATATGTTTTATTGCCTATCTAATGATACTGCTCTTTTTCTATAAATTTTATCACACTTAAAATATCTGACTAAAACAATTATAGAATTTGATTTTTTTCAGAAATGGAGGGAGTATTGTTTTCTTCAGGGAAAGAAGCTATTGACATGTTGTCTCATAACAGATTTATTGTTTTACTAATCAAGCTCAACAGGCTGCATAGTTTTAATCGCAACAATACAGGGTCAAAAAATCGGTTGCAAACATATTATCACCCATGGCTCAATGGTGCCATGCAAAATGAGGGAGCACCAGCTAGCACCATACAAAAAAAAAAAAAAAAAACGTAGCAGCAAAAATGTGGCTATTAGCCTTCAAAGTTCAAACACAGCATACCGCACTCACACCTCCATGCACTGGCCAGTTGAGCTGGAAAAATTTCTCATTTAGAGTACATCCGCAATCCTATTTAATAG